>WUQG02334255.1:0-46996 GCA_011317285.2 Androctonus mauritanicus | reverse complement strand
TATATTTATCCCTACTTTAGGAATGAAACTTGTTTAATATAATCTTTTCTAACAATTAAAATTGATAAATTGAAAATAAAATTTTCATTAATTTCAATGTAAAGTTTTGACTTCAAAAAAATTGTCCACTAATTTTACATTGTTACAGATAGTCCTCCATTTATAATGGGGTTCTGTCTGAATCCTGCTGTCATAACTTGGATTTTGTCAGAAGTCTGAAATCCCCAATTCCAATTCTTTATTGATGAATTGAATTGGATACTTAATCAAGCAGAAGCACATGGGTGTATAGAAGAATCACAGTTTGAAAGGTTTGGAGAAGTTAGATATTAAAGGCTGTAAAAGAAGCCATGAGGTGAAGATAGATATTTCCTATATTAAGGACATAAATAGTATGTCTTTGAAATATAGGAGAAAAATTGAAAGATCCACAGGAAAGAGATTAACAGTTAGCAGAAGGAATATACTATTTAACTTAGGAACAATAAAGATTACCTAATATCAGGTAATAACCCTGGAGTTTATGAAATTCCAATTGTCAATAGATATTTGGGGAAACGAGTTTTATGTTGATTATACATGTAGATCATTAAGTAAGAAAATTAAAATAGATATCACAAAATAGATGTTGAGAATAAATTGGAAAGGATGACCTTGATCCAAAGAGCATTCTACTACAATGTTACAGATAAGTGGGATGATGCCAAAGTAACTAATATCAATTGATGATCCAGTAAAGGGTAGAGTGGTAGAGAATATTGGAATTTTTAAAAGAAAGTTCAAGCATGGAAATGCTGTGAAAAATTGGAATCATTTGCTGTTAATGATACATAGGTACGGTGTAATAATCATTGAATATTATAAATGAGTAATATTCTATATGTAATACATTTATATAATAATTTTAAGGGTTATTTATATATGTTTGTTGTATTAATTAGTTATTAGCAGTTATTTTTAATTTTTGATATTATATGTTATAATATGTATATTATGTTGCCATTTGATAGAAATGATTAATCATCATTACTTTTTCTTAGCTATTGCTAAGATAATGATTGTAACTAGAGCAACTTTGGTTGATAGATTCTTTTATGTTATGCTCTATTATTATAGTAGTGTGTGTTTTTGAATTTGTAATAGAATGTTGGAGATTGTAAGTTATATTGAGAAAGCTGATTGTAACTGAAAACACTTTGTAATTTTGATTATGGTGTTGTTGTTAAGATTAATAAACTTTATCCTTCTTTGGAACTTAATTGTTGTGAAGTTTATTTTTTCAGTAAGCAATATACGAATGATGGAGAATATATCTTTGGATTGCATTCTCTGGTTTCTTAATCTTAGTTACATGTCCTGAAGAAATTTTTTGACAAAATCAAGCTTATCTTGTTTAATAAAATATAAATACAAAAGACACAAAACTCTGAACAGCAAAACTTTTTTGATCAGAGAAGTACATTAAACCAGCAATTCTCAACCTGTGGGGCACGCCCCCACAGGTTGAGAATTGCTGCATTAAACTCTTATTATATTTATTGTTAGACCATGTTGGCTTAAATCCTTAGACCTCCGCCAACATGGTGTCATTTCTCTCAACCACCCATCCATGGAGAAATTTGACCGGTCCGCGAAGAACTTTATATCTAAATATTATTGTAAGTAAATGACGATAAAAATATTACAATTAACTTATGTAGTAGTTCTTTATACCTAGTAAAATTTTTTGTTAAAAAACCACCAGTTCGCAAAATTTTTTTCACAAATTTTACTGGTCCACAGGCCAAAAAAGGTTGAGAAACACTGCCTTAGACTATACTGTGATTAGCTAAGGTAAATCTTTTTTTGGCCTGTCTAAAATAAGTACAGTAAGAGTTTAAAATATTTCCATAAATAAATTTTCTAGTTCAGAACTTCATGTATATTTTACATAAAATTTTTGATATTTAAAATCAGTGATAATCTCAAATAAAATTTTCATTATTGTTTCATAGTCAATTTGATATGAACATAATAAAATGTATAAATCAATTGAAAAAAGCTGGACTATTGATGGAAGTTAATGAATTTGAAATTTTTTGTGCTAGATACTGTTATATTCCTCTGCATTTGTTATTTAAGAAATGAATGCTTAAATAAAAATTATTATCCATAGTAATATGAGTAAAATTATAAATGGATTAATAGATATAATCTTACATCATTTGCATAAAGAAAATATGCAAATAAAAAAGTTCATAATTTAAGAGATGATTGAATTAGTAACTCTGCCAATTTTTAATTGAATAATTTATTATCTTATAAAAAAATAAATGAATTTTTCATTTTAATTTAAATTTATATTTTATTGATAAATATAATAGGAAATAATATATTTAATATTATAATAGGATACAGATCCTAATTGTACAGCAGGTCAGGTAATAGATGTCCATTCATCTGGTCAAGTTCAAGTATCTTGGGTTAGTGGAAAAGTATCACTTTGTTATCCTCAGGAATTGTATAGAGTTGGAGAATATGTGAGTATGATTTATGATATAGAAATTTTTTAAGTTAGTTGTTTGTTTAAAATAATTTCTTGAATTTCAGTTTTGATATTCAGTATAATTATTTATTATACTACTATACTATATTATTTACTATGCTATTTGCATAATATTTACTTGATGATATTTAACTATATACAAGAGAACCATGATAATTATTTCCACTTTTTATACTGCTTTCCCACTTAAATTAAGAACCTTGGAAACAAGTACATACTATAGCAGTTGTGCTTATCTCAAAACAAAAAATTTTATTGCCAAACGTTTTTGCTTTACATATTGCCATCTTCAGGGTTTCTAAATAACAACTAAGAATGTTCGAACATAAAAATTCTGGAATATACAAAAAATTTTTTAAAGATTACTTAGCAATGTTCCCATAGTAACCTCAGAAAAGTTAACGTGTTGCAAAAGACAACATTCATTAAGTCTATAACAAAAACAATAGAATACTATATTAATATAAGTCTATGACTCTGCTTATCCCACTTGTGCATATGTGGCTGCCATTATTTTGTGTTCCACCTTAATCATGAATCAATCTTCTATTAGTCTTATTTATACATCTCTGCACTATATATTTCCACGCATCTGGGATTTCTTGTGATACTTTTTCGTTTAGCACTGTACCATCTACCCTGGCTTTCAATATTTCTAAACTCTCCGCCATTAGTGCATGCGATTCCTTGGCTATCGACGTTATAATCTTCGCCTCTTCCCAACCTATCTCTACTTTTGAGGCATACACAGCTTCCGGAGCCACCAACACTAAGGCAGTGTTGGTGGCTCCTGTTGCTATATCTCTTTGGTGTTCCTTTAACCTCTGTTGTAACGTCCTCTTAGTGACCCCTATCTATGAGGAGATTTGGTTGTTTTCTTCCAGCTTAATGGGGATGAACCATGATATACACCTTGGCAATTATACTATTTTGAATATACATTGTTGATTAATTAGGAATGGTAAATTCTATGTGTTTTGAAGATATTTGCACTTATGTTGTTTGAACAGAATGTATATATCTATTTCCGTTGAATTTTTTTCCTCCTGTATTTAAATTCATAACTACATACTGTATATGAAATACAGTAGACTTTTGATTATCTGGAGTTGAATTATTCAAATTATGATTACTCCTGGTTAATCTGCAACTCAGAAGTGATGATTAATTATTAATATTTTATCTTAGATCCACTATCTGAAAGATTTTTAAACGTCCCAGATTAATTTTTTATTACATCTTAAATAATTCACAATAAAAATTAGATGCAAATTAAAATTACAAATATTGTGATGATTCCTTGCTGCAAATAAATCAGTTTCTTGTTTCCTTTTTCAATAAAATATAAAACATTTGGATATATGCATGTAAGTAATTTATTTTTTTATATTAAATGCATATTATCCATAATTTTTTTTTTAATATTTTACAGATTATTTGGGATAATTCATTTTCCAACTACCCTGGTTAGTCAACAATGTACAGTACATAATTTTGCAAAGTTATGGTCACCTGTCTGATTGTTTAGTCAAAGTTATATGATTTATAAATGATAGTTTGTCTTACTATCATGCAATTTATGATGCAAAGATTCATGGTGGCAAAAAATGAAGTTATTCCTTCATCAAGAAAAAAGCCAGAAAATCTCAACAGCTATTAACAAAAGCAGCAAGAACTTCAGTTACAAATGTAGCAACTTCAAGTATTGAGGAGGACCAATTTTAATAGAAAATATAATAATAAATTTTTATTTTTCATAGAGCATTTTCAAATTATTATTTAGCAGCTACAATAAATTATATATTACAGTTTAATATATAATAAAATAAGTATTTCCTATTCATATGTCTATACATTTTGGTATAAATTCAAACTTTTTAGTCGGTCTAAAATCTAATTCCTATATAGTACATTATTTCAATGAGAAATCAAGATCTGTTGTAAATCATTTCAATATAAGCCATACTTTTTAGGAACATAATTACCATGCATATCAAGGACCCCCTATATATATAAAATCTCTCCAAGAAATTTAATCTGCTTTTACAATTTTCCTTTATTAAATCATGATTCAAATAAGCTAAATCTGGCAAATCCATTTTGTATATTATGTGGTTGGGTTCAGAAATGAGCATTCATAATAAAGCCATTAACATTCTGACAATGCCAATATTGTTAGCATTGGTCAAAAGTCCAATAATCTAGTCTGATAACATTGACATAGATTTTATTCTAATGAATGCTAATGATAAGGTTATTTGCTGTATGAGATTGAGGAAATGTATACACAAAACTCCAAGAAATGCACATCTTTAGAGATGATCTGAATATAGAGTTGTCATTTGGTTTTCAGAACTATTTTCAGTATGGAATGTGGCCCTTTTGGAACTTGTGCAATTTCTATTCTATTGTCAATTAAATTGTCAAAAATGATTGATGTCAATAATTGCTCTTTGTGAATGAAATGAGTTTTCTGGGAGGGTTTGAAGAAAGGATTGGAAGATAACAGTACATTTCCTGAAGGCATTCCTCAGATATTATATTGAGTTATCCAGATATGATATCAACTAGATCCTATCCTATCAATTATCTAGCTATCAGAGAAATGGATGAATTCTTGGAAAAAGGTATTCATTAAATACCTTTTTCCAAGAATTCATCCATAAGTCTTACTCTGTACTGGGCATATGTTATCCATTAGGATGAAATCTATGCCAATTTTATCAGCATAAAGTCTGATTTAGAGAACAAATATTTCATCCTAATACTTTTCTGCTTCATAGACTCTGCTGAATGGTTGGATATGGAAATTGGTGTATTCTTTCAGCAAAAACTCTACCAAAACAATCAAGATATTATTTGACTGAATTATGAGAGAACAATCACTATCAACTATCACTACCATATAAAATATTTCACTTAATAATATTTCAAGATTTTTATCAGATTCCAACCTGATAAGTCTTTTTGTCAGATTCTAAATCTCCACACTTTAACTCCTGTTCTTAATGCACTTAGCATTTTATTTGAGTTTATTTTCTATATAATTATATTCATATATTTAGAAATTAATATTATATAATTTTTATCACACACACACACACAAACAAACAAACAAACAAACAAACACAAACACACAAACACAAACACACACATGGTATTCATAAAAGGTCTAGCCAAATTTAAATCACTGATGCTACTCATTAAAACAAAGCAAAAAAATTCCATATAAATATGAGTTCAGAAATATTTCCTTTTTGAGATAACATAGGTATAAAAGCATACAATTTAATAGGTTTATTAGTCTCATGATAGCTGTAGTAAATTGTGGTTTGCTGTAACAAAATGAACTGTACTTTAATCATAACAATATGCACACTACTAGTATAATCAGCAAATAATTGAAAATAACTTATGATTTTGCTCTCTTTTTGCAAGGGTTATTCATATGATCTAAGCTTTTGCACACTATGTTTCCTTGAAAAAGAAATATTTCTGGATCTGTATTTATATGGACTTTTTGCTTTTTTTGATGAATAGCATCTATAATTTAAATTTAGCCAAACTTTTTAGAAACATCTATAATATAACTTATATATATATTCATTCATAATTATCATTATATGATAAAAATGTAGCTAAACTGTACAATAAGTAATTTGATAATTTATTATTATTAATTAGAAACTTTTAAAAACTATATTTATATTATATTAATCTCTTATATAGGATTCAGATGATCTCTGGGGAGATGATGAAAGTTTTGGTGATGAAGAAAATGATAGTTGGGAAACAGAATCTGAAGGTTCAATTTTTGGAGGGGAAGATGGGTAAATAGATATAATACATTTTATAAATAACAATTACAATTAAACCTTATTGCTCTGGATTTGATATAATTCAGTCAGCTTGGAATTTGTCATATTATCTCTCTTAGATTTCTTTGTTGACATTTATATGAAATCAATATCATTTTAAATAGTAATAATTTATGAATTTAGATTAATTTATGTTAGTTAATTCAATAATTTTAACTAACATAAATTAATCTAAATGAACTGAACTTCTAAATGAACTTTTTTTCAAAACCAAATGAACTGAATATTGTTTATTGTAATATTGGTTTTGATTGTAGAAAAATGCATTTTTTAAGAGTTTTCAACTGAAACTTCATTACTTAAAATTTTTTCCATAGCAATAAATGTTTTATTAAAATTATATAAGAAAATTTAATTTCTTTATAATAATAATTATTATTAACTACTAAATTAAACTTTCAAAATTTTAGCAAAAATATTCAAAAATGTATATTTATTTTATAAACAAATTTTATTTGAACTAAATTTCTAAGATAAAGATATCAGTATAAATTATTATATTGTAAAGTCTTTATTGTGATTAATTATGAATCTTATAGATGGATAATTTAAAAACAGCTAGGATTTGCTAAATATATCTGCATTGACCTAAATAAATTTGGTAAAAAATGCAAATAAATTTTGAATTTTATTTTATATTGTAAAAATAGAATTCTATCACCTTAGAATTTTCAATTTGTAATGAATACAAATTGAAAAATAACTTATCAGATACATCCAAAACAATATTAATAAATGCTTCTTAGAATTTTTAGTATTTACAAGTTTAAATTTTACAAAGCTTTGTTTTAAATAAAATCAGATAAAATTAATTAATTAAAGTTAAAATATACCAAATTTCTTATATAATGATAATAGGTTTACTATTTAATTTTGTATAGAAAAAATATGATGAATTAATACACAAGAAATAAAGTGTAAATATATGACAATGACAAGTGTCTTGAATCTCTCTATTGTTAGTCAGTGATGATAGGAAGCATGCCTTGCCCATTCAAAAAAAGGTGGCATATTCTTTTATGAATCATCTTTCAATAAAATTTATATTCTACTTCTAACCTTAGATGACTTTCCTTAGCTTATCTACTCACAAGTATTGTTTAAAATTTTCTTGATGAATCAATTGGAAAAAAATCAGCTTTGATGATAATACAGACATTTATGAAGGAATGCAGTCATTGTTTTTGGATATACAAGTTATCCCAAACTTAAGATATTCAGATCTTATGATGACCCTTACAATATTTAAAACTTGACTATTTTCATAGAATATTGGCTATAAATCTTTTTTTCTTTTATTAAAAATGTATTAAATGGTAAAGCAATCACTTACCACCTTGAGAATCTGGGTTCAGTTCTGAATGATTTTACACCTTGAAGGTCAGATTCAGTTCTGGATTATTTCATAATCTTCAGGACCTGAGATCATATTCAGATGATTTTATCAACTTAAAGAATTCATTATTCTAACATCTATTATTACTCCTAAAATTACCATTATGGACTGTTTTTGATTTACAATATGGCTATCAACATAATCTCATTGTAAATCAGGGTCAATCTGTACATTGTACTTTTGTACAATGTACAGATTGACCCTGATTTACAATAGGATTATGTTGATAGCCATATTGACCCTGATTTACAATTTTATTATAAGATCATCCATTTTCAGTGGAATTCCATAAAACTATTGAAAGATTGAAAGAACATATAGAATTTAGATTATTGCTTATAATAAAATTTTGATAAATTTATTTTTTTTATAAAATAATAATATAAAAATTTGAAAAAAATTTCCATAATGTTCATAATTACAGAGCCTTATACATCAAAATATTGTTCAAATATTGTGGTTTATGACTTATTTTGGTTTGCAAGCTTGTTTTATCTGCCAAATAAAATTAACAATGATCCATGAAACTATTATTAAATTATTTGACTAGATGACTAAAATATCACAGAAGAGAATAATTTTCAGTAATTAATCTTGTATCAAAATATAACTATTGTTAACATTTGCTTAGAATTATACACCATTAAAGTTCCAAGTTTTCAGATATTTTCTGAAACTTTTTTAAAAATTCAATAAAAAGTCAAAATTTTTATATTTATATAAATATAAATATTTCAAGTATGTCATAGTTGGAAGTATGAATTTATTAATAATTTCTAGACTGAATGTAAAATGTAATAGATTATCCAGAGGACCCAGGTTTGAATCTGCATTTCCTTGAAAATTTATTTGAAAGTCCTGACATCTATGGTCTGATTAACTCTTCTATGAATATGGACAAATTAAGATTATTATTAAGTAATGGAGTCATTACTGGCTTCACCACTTAATAATGATATAATAATTGGAATGTGGCATTAAAAAATAATAATAAATAAAAAGCATCTCAATAATTAGAGGACACACTATATCCAAGAGATATAGTGTGTCCTTTAATTATTAGGACAAAATCCAACCATGAATATTTTTACATAAAAAAAATGAAAAAGTTCTTATAAATATAGACCTAAAAACATGAGGTAAAAAAAATATGCATATTTTTATAACAGTTTTTTTAAAAATAATAAAAGAAAGTTGTTTAATTAATAAAATATCAATAAATTTAAAAACATCATTACTTTATTAATTAAACACATTTCATATATAAACTTTGAAAAACAATACTATTATATTATCAGCTATTGTTTTAATGTAAAAAAATGATCAAAAGCAAGTTAAATTTGATTTTAGTATAATATAATTACATCATATTTAACAATGAATGATTAGAAATGAAGAAATTTCTTTTATATTAAAATTTCATTATCTTTAAAAAGTAAAAAATATCTTAAATCATAATGCAAAAAATTGAAACAACAATTTTAATAGTATTTAAACCATTTTAAGGTTAATGTATATTTACATTAATTTAATTGAATTATAGAACTATTTATTTTTATTTGTACTTTTCATTATTTTTATTGTTTATAATTATTTGGAATAAAGATTGCCTGATTAGATATCTTTGTCTAATTTTGTTTTATTTAAATAAATATTTATAGGGTTGTTCAAAAAGTAATTTTGTTTTTTTTCCATGAGAATGAACAACAATTTTTTTATTTTTTTTTATAGTATATAAATATTTTATTCAATTATATATTGATCATTTTGGTCCAATATATTTTGCCATCTTTCTGGTAATAGCATGATTCCATACTTGTAGAACTTTTGATCTTTGCTTGCAAAAAAACTGAACCAAGTGATTTTTGACATCCTCATTTGAACTAAATGTTTTGTCATTTAAGGAATTTTGTAAAGACCGGAGCAAGTAATAATCGGAGGGTGCCAGATCTGATGAATATGGTGGGTGCAGTAACACATCCCATCCAAGCTGCAACAGCTTCTAGTGAGTCATCAAACTTGTATGAAGTCGGGTGTTATCATGGTGAAACACTACACCTTTTCTGTTAATCAATTCTGGCCTCTTCTATTTAATGGAATCACTCAATTTGTCCAATTGGTGGCAGTACACTTGTAAATTAATTGTAGAATTGTCTGGTAGAAGTTCAAAAAATAATTCCCTTGAAATCCCATCAAACAGAGAGCATCACTTTTTTTGATGAATATCTGCTTTCAAAGTGCTCTGAGCTGACTCATTTCTTCTGCTCCATGATCTCTTGCATTCAATATTGTTGTAAACAATCCATTTTTCATCACCAGTTATGATTCACTTCAGAAACGGATCATTTTCTTGATGTTTGAACAGCAAATCACAGATGTCAATGCAATGGAGCAAATCTCTTTCCTTGAGAAATTGTGAAACCCAAATATTGAGCTTTGAAATGAAACCAAGTCGTTTCACATGGTCATGAACAGTCAAATTTGACAAATTCAATCTCTCAGTAATTTCTCGTGTTGTTATTTGGCAGTTTGCTTCAACTAATGCTTTTATTTTGTCTTTGTCAGCTTCAGCTGGCCTTCCAAAACATGATGCATCTTTAACATTGAAATTGTCAGAAAATTTTGCAAACCAGTTTTGGCACTGGCATTCTGTTAATACATCTTCTCCACATCACACACCACATCTTGCTTGAGTAGCATTCTTACCTTTTCAGTAATAAAAAAGCAAAATATGCCAAAAATGCTCTTCAAAAACCTTTCTTTGCTACTACTGCTCTATATGGAGTATATTCCAATATTACACCTTTCTAGCACTAATGAGCAGTCCAGAAATTTCACTCCAGAAAATAAAAATACTTTAACGAAAGGTGTTAACTTCCTGAGTGAAAATTTCTGGACTGCTCATTAGTGGTAGAAAGTTGTAATATTGGAAAAATGCTCTTTGTTGTTTTCCATTTTTGATACAAAAAAAAATTGCACAGAATCAAAAAAAATTTGTTTCTTTAATAAATAAACCTTGAAATGTCAGCTATCAAAATGTATAATGACAATATGGCTTAGAATGAAATTGATGGGTTAAAAATACAAATAACATATTTTTGTATTTTTAACCTGCTTCTTGTGCTTTTATTGTGGACTTAAAAATACAAAATAATGTAACTTGTGGAGAAAAAAAAATTACTTTCCAAACATCCCTATATTTAAACTTGAGTATAAATAGATACACAAACTAGAGTACACAACTTTACAAAGTGATCTTCAGCAGAAACATAAGTTAAAACAGTTAATAAAAATGATTACAGAACACTTAACATATAATTCGAATTCAAAATTTGGGATGGTTGTAATCATGGTAACAGAAAGGCATAATAATATGCAGACAAGTAAAATAAACAAAAAAATATAAAAATTAGATTAAATAGCCATGAATACATGTCAAAATTTGGTAAACTATTCATATACAATACATTGATTCAGACACAGGACCCAGATTCATGTTACTGGGACAGATTCTAGCATGTTATCATTAATCGTATGAATAGTGTTAGCTCTCTTGGTTATCTCTAGGCCTCCACTAACTTTGATATCATCTGCTTTTTGAATGTTCTTTACTACTAATGCATTATCCTATTGTATGACTAGTGGTGACACAATCTTCTTATTAAGACTGGTTAGATTGTCATTCTTTATATCTTTCTTATGTTTCACAAGCTGCTTCTCAGATATTTTATTGTGCTACCTATATAAATTTCTATCCATATTTGTTTGTAATATGGATAAATTTCTATTATATTCATATCAATATTCAGGGCAGATATTATGTTTATACATCTGAATAAGATTCTAATGAGGGATTTATCTTTATTTCTAAGCACATCATATATAATGTTCAATCTTCTATAAGAAATACAATTCCAGCCTTTTTTACAGGTCTTATAAAATTTAAAGGAGGATCTTATATCACCAGTTTTGTTAAATGTGTCTCAGTTATAAATAGAAATGATTGCATGAGTTTTATTTCAAATTTAAAGGTTATTACTATAGACAGACAACTAGCTGCCTATCAGTGGACCAATGACCAGAGCTATGGCTGAATCAGTTCTCAAATATAAAGAAAATATGATAATCCAAAAATTATTACCAGCAATAAACTTTCATTAGGTATGTTGATATCTTTATTTACCTGGAAAGGAAATAAACAGATAAAAAGAGTTATAGAAATGTTTTCAAGTCAAGCATTCAGTCCAGCCCTGACATTAGATCAATTGATAACAAAAGTACTTTCTAGATTTAAACCTAGATCACAAATGACAAATATGATATATACAGGGTCGTTTAGGTAAATCTGCAAAAATCACTATGTAAATAAAAACAAAAAAATGCAAAACAAAAATGAAAAAATAAATATATTTATAAAAAAACTAAATAAAAAATTAAATATATTGTAAATAATCTAAATCATTTGATGTAGCCACCATTTGCTTCCCCACAACTTTATTGAGTTGGGACCATTTTCTTTCTACAACTTTATTGAGTTAGGACTTAAATCCCCTGCAGGCATGCTTCACCTCTTCTCTGTCTAAATTTGTCATCAACTATAGGATAGAAACCTTCAGGGAGTCCTTCGTGTTATGATGAGTCTTATTGACCTTTGCTTCAACCACCCCCACATGTAATTAGTCAAGAGTGTTGTAGTCTGGGCTGAACGAAGACCAAAAGTCAGGTAACTGGTGGTAGGGCAGGTTACTGAAAAGACAGGCCTGGGTCTTCCTTGCCTTGTCCGTCTAGGGATTCAACTGTCTCAGCACATTGATGTAACTTTCTGCAGTCATCCTCAGGCCCTCCTCGAAGTGTGGCACTATGATGTCACCCTCACTGGTTATGACTCCCAGGGCCATGATAGATGGGAAATTTTGTATACATGATAGTGGGCATATCAGAAGAAGTCTGGCATATCCATCGGTCATTCTGGCGATTCACTTTCCTGTCTTGGATGAAATTCTTTTCATCTGAGAAGAACCTCAGATAACCGGTGCTATCATGCTTGATATTGTTAAGCAGAGCCTGTGCCTTCATTTTCCGATAGATCTTGTTCTTTTCAGTCAACAGTTGTCGGTTCCTGAGGACAAATATTTGTACCCCAAATCTTTCTGCACTGCCAGACTGACTATTGACCTTGCCACACCCATTTCTTTTGCCAGGTCAGCCATTCTACACCCTAGATTCTAGTCAATCTTCTCCTTCAGTTCGGAGACATTCGTCACTCCTCTTGCAATCAGATCACTTTGTGTTTGATTTGGTCAGGACTAAGTTCCTCCATGCTAGATTCCCTGAATCTTTTGGCTATATCATAAACTTGAGTCTTCTTTTAGCCAAACCATGCAATGATTTCCTGTGCCATTTTTCCCAGCAATTCAATAATGGCTGCCTTCTGATCATATTCACAACTTGTTGAAGTAAAATTCACCATTTTGTCAATTATTAATTATTTCCATGCTGATTAAAATTATAGCCAAATTATAATCTATGCAGAATTTGCCAAAAATTCTATCTAAAAAAATTTCGGATTTACCTGAACGACCCTGTACGTTATTATTCAAATACTTTAAAATAATTTTAAATTATAATTGTTAATTGTGAAGAAGACTGGCAAAGTTAATAAATAGTTAATATTTTGCATTATAAATTGATAATATTTTTTATATAAATTATTATAGTTAAAGAAAAACTTCAACATGATCCTGATTCTGAAATAGCAACAACAAGTTTAAGAGGATCTTTAATTTGTCCAGTAAGTTATTAATGAGCTTAATACATAATATTTTTTGTGTATAATAGATTTTCATAAATTTGACACCCCAGGACATAGAATATGCCAGATCTTAACAGATTCCAGTTTTTTGAAGTATTATAGCATAAGGACAATAAAGATTTTTTGTTCAAAATAATTTTTATTTTCTGAATTTTTTTAAATATTATTATTATTATAATTAAAAAAATTTATAATAATTTTTATTTTGTTTTAATTTTTTGTTATATATATAACTCAGGAAACTATAGCTAACACATATTAACACACAAAAACACAAAACCGTATTGGTGTGTTAGTAAAAACAAATCCTGTAAATTGGCCAATGACATTATTATCCAGGCAACATTGCCATTGACTTGAATATTGTTGGTGTATAGAAAATATTGAGGAAAGAATTCATACAAAAACTATCTATCTAAACATGCATTGTAACACTTCAAAAAATCTACCAGAATGAACTAATCCAATTCTGAACTGCCAGGTTTCATTGGACAGACTTTTTTTAATGTATTATAAACTTTTGTGTCACATGAATTGAGCAGCAATAGAATATTATCAGTTAATGTAATTGTTTCTGGTTTTCAGTTATATTACCAATAATTTTGTTAACTTCAATAAGATTTTTTAAAATTATAAATAATTAAAAATAATATTTGATAGATAAATTATTTATATAAAAGTATAGGTAATAGAGCATATGATAATCACTTTGAAAAGACTTATTTCCAGTTTGAAAAATCCATTTTTTCATTTGAAGAAAAGAGACGACAATTTCTGGTTTCAAGAATATACATGATTGTTTTGTAACTTTGATTATTAAGTTTCAATATTTTATAAAATTTTATTAATCAAAGTTACAAAACAATCATGTATATTCTTGAAACCAGAAATTGTCATCTCTTTTCTTCAAATGGAAAACTTCCAAAACAATACAATTATTTTGGAAGTGATTTAATTATTGCCAATCATTTCAATTTCTCATACATTAGTACTGATTTCCAATTCTAATACACAACTGGTCTACAAAATAAAATGATTTTTGACTAATTATAATAATATATTCTATTTTAATTGTATATTTTGTTTTAAAGATTTACTTATTTTACTATAAAAATAGTTTTAACATAATTAAAATTAAATGAAATAATTTAATTTTAAAAATTAATTTTTAAAATTAAAACTTCATTCTACTAAACCATTTGCAAAAGTAAATCTAATTTTTTGAAAGTTGTTGTTGATTGTTTAATTCTATCAGTTAAAATTTTGTTAATTATGAATTTTATTATTGTAATTATTTAAATAAAACTAAGACACAAAATAATACAATTAAATATACATTAACTAGATTTAGCATTTTCCACTAGAGTGGCAAAATATTGTCATATTAAAAAATTTTATACAGATAAAAAAATTTCTCAGCCTCTCCCTGATTTATGTAAATTTGATTTTATGTAAAATATTTCTATAACTTTTTGTATTTTTTTCAGATATAGAGCATAAACATTTACTATATTTATAGGTTACAAATTCCAACATGTTAGTTTACATTATGAAACATCATATTACTTCATTTATTTATGTTTTTGTAAGTTGTTTGTTGATTTTAAGTATCATGTTACTAATAGAATATCATTCCATCCAGTATTGCTTTTCAGTCAAGGAATAGTTTGGCACCATACTGTTGTATAGATGCATTCATTGTAGTTATATAGACTTAGGAGTTTTTAATCCAAGTTTTTTGTTAAAAAATTATTTTTCTGATTTACATAAAATTTGACTTGCACAAATTTTTGAAAAATGCAACTCTTTTATATAAATTGAAAAATGGCTGTATTAGAAATTTATATTTCTGAAATAATATGCAATCATTGTTTTAAGAAATTAGTTTTATACAGTTGCAAAATCCTTTGAAAAATGCAGTGCATACATTATGGATATTCGTATTATTGATTTATATCAAATCCAGATTTGATAACAGATTCTCTTGTGAAAGATATTACATATTTGGTTTTAAAATCCATTGTATACACAGTATATTTGATTTGAAAATCAAATCAATGAAGAGAACAAGCAATAAAGTCATAAAAGTAATCAACTATTCATATAACTCAAACAATAAGCATCTGATGATCAAAATTTTTTTTACCAAAACAGTTCAAAGCTTTGTATGCAAGAAAAATTTTTTAAACTGAATTAGAGATTATAAATTATTATACAAATACAATCGTTGATTTAAATGAATTAAAGTGAATAATTGATCAATGAAGTAATTTTCTTCACAAAAAGCAGATTATCTTTAAAAATGAAAAAATGGTATAGATTTATAAGTTTGTTAAATTGAAAATTCATAAACTGAGAGTTTGTAAATCAAGAGATATCTGTGTATATATTAATGTTAGGATTATTATAAACTAATATTTAAATAAAATCTTGATCTATAACAGTTACAAAACAATTCATTGTGCATAATTTTTATATAATAATTTTAATTTTATAATAGCTATTAATCTATAATATAACAATCACTAAAACTTCTCTAATAATGAATATAATATATTGTCACTAAGCTCTTTAGCTGTCAAATATTTTATTGTTAAAATATTTGACTGCTAGAGAATTTAGTGAATAATATATATTAATCAATTAAAAAAAATTTTGTTTCAGCTTGGAAAAATGAGAATGCAAATTCCCTGTCGAGCAATTACTTGCACGCATTTACAATGTTTCGATGCATCATTATATCTTCAAATGAATGAGAAAAAACCAACTTGGATATGTCCTGTATGTGACAAACCTGCAACATTTAAGAATTTAGTTATTGATGGGTAAGTATCTGTTTATACTTTAGTATATTTAATGATGTTTTTCAGTTCAAATTATCAAAATCCATTAAAAGTTTGATGATAAAATTTCTTGTATTCAAATTTTGAATTAAGTTCACAATAATCTTGAAATCATTGAAAATTTTTAATAATAATAATTATATTAGTTTAATAATCTATTTTATTAAAAATAAACAGCTGTAAGAGATATTAAACTAATATTTCTTAATTAGTTCAAAGAGTTTAAATCATCAACAGTTTAGTGCTATAATAATTTTAGTCATACTATAGATGGATCAAATTATAAATTAATCATAATCAAAGTTAGGAATAATAGCTTCTCCATTGTAATTTGTAACTTGAAATGGTTGTTTGGTTCCTCCCAAAAAATGACAAGATATTTGGATGCTTATACTTTAACTTTTATCTTTTGTTTGTTTTGATATGTAATTTATAAATACGCATAAAATATAGAACGTAAATATAAGAAAATATATATTATTTTCTTAATAATCATTATCAAACGAGGTATTTTTAAAAAATTGAATTCTTAAAAAGATTATTTGATTGCATTATTTTTTAACTTATTTTCACTATGTTTGAAAATTAAAAAATATTTGTCCAAAATTTTATGGCTAGCATTTTTCAGATAGAAATTTAATTCCCCAAACTGAAATCTGATGGAGATATTGGACTGATTGTTTAAAGAGAGTTTTTGTTGTCCAAAGTTTTGTTTGTCCACAGTTTATAACAAAAATTGCATCTAGACTGCATTCAGATAAATCACGGTTTTAAATGCATTGCAAAGACATTGACTATGCCAAGTCTAATAAAATGGTGGTTAATCCTTGGCTGTTGCTACAGTTCCTACGTGCCCAATTTCTTGGACAATTCCTCAGCAAGAAATAGAAAATTCTGTTGCACATGGCAAAATTCCATGTCCACACAAAATCATGATTTGATGAATTATTTTTACAAAATACATACATTAATTTAAATAATCACCCTATCAATTAAGTGTTGAGTCCTGATTTAAATTGTATATTTTCAGTATTTTAATAATAAGTTACTTCTTTATCATTGCAAATGAGAATTTGAGGTAGTAAGTCACTAACCACATGATAGTTATGACACCTAAACCATGTGAAATAGATTTATAATAACTTAGTGTATTATTACAGTATATTATATTACAGGGGTGTGCTCAACCAGTTGATTGTGGAAGGATTTTTGATTGATCTCTTATTTATTTCTCCTTACAAATTTAATTAAAACTGAAAACATAATAATTTATTTATCATTATTTTGTATTATTTTTTAATTCTCTTTAAATGTATTGCTACTGCTTATTTATTTTTCGTTAAAATTGTCAAATCAATCATTTTCTTATCATTTAGAAATATACGCATGAAAAGTTTCCAATATTAACTGATATTGCGCAAAAAATGTTGTCGTGTTTCGGATCGACATAATTGCCAGAATCCGCTTTTTCAAATATGGACTTCATAAAAAATCAAGAAACAAAATTACAAATGATCATTTGATGATTGTTTGCCATTGACTACTTCTTCGTATCAACCTGACTATGAAAATATTGCGAGCTCCAAACAATGCCAAATTTCACAATAACTTTTTAATCGATCAGCATTTCCTGTAACTTATGAATTTGTAATCAATCTGTTGTTTTTTTTCTAACTTTGGTTTTCCAAAATAGACAAATAAAATATTTTATTCCAATATATTTATTTGTTGAATTAAAATAATTAAAAGCGATAAATAAATTTTTTAAATACACAAATAAAGTTTTTAATTTCTTTAAAGTTTTTAGGGCTGGGAGAGTAGGTCCTCCGAAGTGAGTCAGCACATTTAACTACATAGTTGTACGTAATCAGTATCAGGTTGGAGAACGTGATCTATATGGGAGAATAACTTAGTATATAAAAGCAGCTCGCATAGTAATAAAAGGTTGAACACTACTAGTATATATAAATGAATATCTGGTATTAATAATCATGAATAGTTCATGGTGTGAAAATATTAACATCACAGAAATAATAAAACTTGAAATTATCTCACATCCATAATTTAATTAAAAATTAAACAACTAATTCTTTAATTAAATTTAGAGTTTCAACATTTTTATAATCTAAAGAATACTTTAAATATTTCTATACATTACTATAATTGTTTACCATTTCTATAAAATTTTACACGTAAAAAGATTTAAAGGATTGAAAACACTAAAAAAATTTACATCTTAGAAATTAATAATTTACATATTTAAATTTTAAATATATTTCTGTAAAAGTCTTTCCTATGATTATAAAAAATATATATTATGTTTAAAGTACAATTTTTTATATTTATTATTGCAGATTTTTAAAAAAAATGTATTTATCCCGAACATGACATCAACAGTGCTTAATTTAAATATTTTTCGTATTTATCATATTCGAATTTATTTTGTTTGATATTTTTACTTCAAAGTTTTGAGTTTATATATTTTTTGTTATTATTCAGTTTCGATTAAATCGAAATTTAATATTAAAATTTTAATTTAATTTTAATATTAAAGTAGAATTAATTAAATTGAATTAATCGTATTTGATTTCGTCTCTTTACCGAGGATGCTCAATATGATACAATATATATATTAATATAATTATTAATAATTTAGTCTTCTAATTATATATGCACTTGAAGCTGCGAATATTAAATCTTACCTGCAAACCTATATCCTACAGTGTTTCCACGAAAATAAGACCTAACCGGAAAATAAGCCCTAGCATGATTTTTCAGGATGCTCGTAATATAAACCATACCCTAAAAGCAAGCCCCAGTTAAGATTGTCAGCCAGACGGACGTAGCCATTTGTACATCCAAAATAAGTCATTTAGTAACACAGTTGCAACACATGAGGGACGTATTGCATTATATAATAATAATATTAATATATAATTAAATATAAATAAACAATGACTACATTGAAAATAGAATGGAGAGAAATCAGTGTGGAAACTTTGTGAAACTTAGCCTGAAAGAGATTTTGACTTGGGTGAAGAATTCGTGGTATAAAATCACTGACAGCTGTGTTGCAAATGTAGTACGAGCAGACTACAATGTCAACAAGTGCTCATTTAAGGAGAGCTCTAGTGCTGGGCATGAGAGATTGAGGCCAATTGGTTCTATAGGAAATGGAATTGCAAAAAATTCAGGCTGGAATTCGGAGTCTGGAGAATTATGACGATATTCCAGAAGATGACGACATAACTGTATTTGAATAAATATAGATTTTTTTGTACATGAATAAATGAATAAATGTAGATTGTTGTACATGAAAAAAAAAGACATCCCCTGAAAATAAGCTCTACCTCGTCTTTTGGAACAAAAATTAATATAAGACCCGCTCTTATTTTCGGAAAACACGGTATGTTATGTTCAATTTTGATCTGGAATCGAAAATTATTAATTTATTTTATTATTAAAGTAGTCTCTTATAAATCTACCATCTCATTATTTTTAAATAAATATTTTTAAAAAATATCAAAATATATATTAATGACTTCAATAAATATCGCGACTCGTTTTTTATTTTTTAATAAATAATTAACTTTTTTTTTCCATCATTTTCGATTTTATCTTCTGAATGTCGACGTTTATCAAAACTTATAAATTATTTATTGAAATAAAAAAATGTTTTTGTTTTTTATTTTTAAATCTTAAGATTTGTTTGACTTGTCTTATTTGTGATATCTGTTGAGTTAAATCTTTATCAATCTTTTATTAATGTTGCAACAAACGGAAGAATGACCACGTACCAGCATGAATAAAAATTTATCCGGAAAAAAATTACGATAAAATGATTTCATATAAATACTTTAAAAGATTTCTTATAAATAAAATATATATTTATTTAAATAACTTATTAATAAACTTAGTTACAGAATAAAAATATTCGAAAGCTAAAAAAAACCAATTAAATATTAACTTGGAATAATATTTTTAACTGAATATTTATGTTTTTCACTTTAATTTATTATTCCATCTAAAGAAAAATTTATTTTTTTTAAAATCTGTAACGATTTTAGAAATTGTTTAGCCTCAGTAACAATTGCCGAGATTAATCAAGTAATTATCAGTTAATTAAACAATTTAAAACAGGATAATGATGCTTAAAAGTATGATTTTCAACATCTTTCACATTTGGCCTAGTGGAAGTATTTACAAAATTTCTAACTTCAAATTATTCGCAAACATGAAATATTTCTGCTCATCTGCTAATCAATGCTAATTAAATTAGACAGGAAAATTGCTCTTCATCTCTAGTCTCTTAATCATCCTACAGAAATTCATTTAAATTAGAAGTTATTATATGAAGAGTAGATGTACTCACAAACCTCCGCTGTTAATAATCTTATTAATACAAAAATTCGGTTAAAGTGTTGGAAAAACAAACTTTTATGGAAAGTATTCTTTAATCAGTACTTTTTAATCATAATTTCAAAAAATTTTTTTCTTTCCTAATGAAATTACTCATTGAAACTTAATACTTTAATGAATTTTTACTTCTTGTTTCAAACGGATTTTGACATTTAGAGAAAACGTAAATCTATTGACGAAAGGATTTATATTTTCTAAAGTTTTTTCTTTCAAACATCTATGCATTATACTTGCTTCGAATCGATAAAGTTTCAGGATCATTGACGTTCATTCAAATTTTCTTCTATTATAATAATTTAATAACATGTTTTTCTCGAAAGTTACGCGTTTATTCGCTAAAAAAGAGAAATGTAATAAGTTATAGATAGGTACACCAGAAGATATAATAAAACAATAAATATGTATGAGATGACAGTTTTTCTACTGAGATTATATTATTTTCTTGTAAAAACAACACTTGCAATTGCCATAAGATCTTTAGTTGCTCATAAATTTAAAGGTATTTCAAAATTCATAGTTATTTTCGAAAGGTTTCCATCTCTGATACCTTCATGTTCAGAAAAACTTACGATGGCAATGACTGTATTATAAAATGGCTATAAAACTCGGCATATTTATCTGCAAACTGTAATCTGTTAGTGAATTTATGTTTAATACTTTTAGCAGCATTCGCTTTTTTTTTTTTTTACCTGATAACTTTACAATTACATCTTTAAAAACTAAATAAATGGATATTTTTAATAGCCTAAATTTTAATTTTTTTAAAATATAATGCTTTTAAAAGTTTCATTCTGAATAATGAAAAATGGCAACTTTTCAGTTACAAAAATAATTAAAATGAATTATGCGTCATTAAAACAAATGTGGCTTCCTGAATATTTAAATCAGTTTCCTTACAGTTTTTTCTTTCTTAAGGAAAAAAATTGATAAAAAAAATGTGTTAATATGACAACGAATAAAATAAAAAAATAATTAGTTACATGAATTATTTTGTAAATAAGTTTATTTTACTTAAACACGAAAATTAATATATATACAGGGTGTCCCAAAAAAATGTATACACACCTTCAATTGTCTTTGCATTTCATTTATGTTCTCACACGTCCAGTAATATTTTAGAATAAATTTCCTTTCTTCAAAGCTTAGTTGTGTTTCATCCATTATTTCAAATCAGTTACACCTCAAAAGAATAAAATTTTAATGAGTTACAGGCTGCGAACATGTGTATGCATTTTTTCGGGACACCCTGTATATATAACACCGCAAAATTAAAACTATATATAAATGCAATATGTGTATGGTTATGCGCCAATTTAAAGATCTCGATGACCTAAAAATGAAGCTATAATCGAGTTCAAGGAAAAATTCAAGAAGTTATTCAAAATTGTAAAATAGCATCGCGAATATATAATTTATATTTAAGCTTATAGATCTTTTTTAAATCAATCCACCTGCTATATATAATTTATAACAATTTAATCCCAACGAAGGTATATCTATTTATTACATTCCGACCTTCTTTAATGTTATTCGGCGATATCCATTCCTTTTTTATTTCAAAATATACTGATATATCATGTTCAAAAAATTATTCTATATTATTTTAATCGATCTTTCTTCAAAATGTAGAAAATATATTAAAACTATGAGAATTCTATATACGTACGTAAAATTTTTCAAAATAGTTGCACTTTTTACAAGCAGATGGCGATAATATCAAGGCAGACGAAAACTTAAAATAATATACAAAATTTTTAAAATTAATTTTATCTAATATTTATATTTTTTTGTTTATCGTGTATAACCAGCACTTGGTAAATATATTAAAATAAATTTATAAAAACGAATAAGTTTTATATATATAATATTTCAGTTTCGTAATTTTGGAATCTGCTATCGCCATCTAGTTTATGTAATCGTAACTATTTTTAGATATTTTATGGATTTATATTTAAAAATAAGGAAATGACCATGAAAATATTTTTAAAATATGGTGTATAATGTGAAATATGTTATTGTTATCTCAGTAATGCGTTCGCTATTTATACGAATTGTCTAAAATTACGTATCATCTGTAATTCTCTGATGAAAAATGAGCCAGTGATTTGATATCAAATTATTCAAAAATATCTCTCGACTGTAAACTGAGTTTTATTTTTATATAAATAATAATAAATATGTCAACTGAGATAATAATTTTTGAGATAAATAAGTTTCATTATTACGTTACCTTACATTATAGTCCGCAAGTATTAGGGTGACAGTTTTACTTTCATCTTAAGAAAATATTTATTTTGGCGTGTTTTAATTTGAAAGATTGAAAAATGATGCTTTTTTTACTACTGTTTACTATGGTGGTTATGTCAGAACTTGTCCCCCGAAACGATAGGCGCGAAAGCCGAATATGAAGACAAGGCAGGCAAGCCCGCCGGGCGGTCCGGATCCGTGTAGGGTCCCACCGCAGGCCCCCAGTGACGGATGTGAGCATTGCCGAAACTAGTCCCGATTCCGTATAGGAACCCACAGGTGAGCCCCCAATGTCGGACCTCGGAATCACCAACGCGAGTGACCTCTTTACTCCTCGCCTTTTACTACACACAGGTCGGATGGTGGGCATATTCTAACCCCTTACCTACAGTGGGTTGATACTTTTTAATTTCTTTAATTTTTTTATAAGATGCTTATCAAACTTATCCCAACCAATATGTTTTTACTAATCATTTCATACACCCAACTTTTAGTTCTGAAAGAGACTTGTAAGTTATTATTAATAATTTACTGTTTTTATGATTTAGTGATTATATCAGTAAAATTTAATTTTTAACTATAATTAAGTTTTTCGGTGATTATTCAATTTTTCTAATGAATTCATTCCAAACCAATATTTTTTATTTTTTTTACTATCATCGTTCGCTTGCAAAACTTGGTCACATTCTAATATTTTAAGCAGTTATACGGCATTTATATATTTAGAGAAATGAAATTTAAAATTTTATACTAATAATTTAATTTTTATTATTTTTTGCATTGGGTAAATTCATAAGATTGCTAGGAAAAGATAAAAAACTTGTTTTGTTTTTTCTGCCCCTTTTTTTTTAATTATTTTAAAGCATTCTGTTCCTCCCTTATAAGTCTTTTAAAGCAAAATGTTTACATAGACGAATTATACATCCAACTTATTTGCATTGGCAGAAGAGCCTTTAATTTTAGAAGTCTTTTTCCCCTTCTACTTCCCTGTCAAATTTATCTAATTATTTATGTTGATTTAAAGGATATATATATATATATATATGAGTATATAGGAAGGAAGCAGAAGTATATCATGAAGAAGATATGGGAATATAATGAAGGATACTTAGTCATATCTTTTTCATCATTGTAGTACCAGAGTTTGCAAGTTTGAAGTTTATAAGGGGATAGACTACATTAGCACAGGATGAAGGCGATGAAAGTATATAATGAAGGATATAAGAGTATATTATGCAATGTTGGAGTTGGAGGTACTGTATATATTAATGGATATTGGCTTAAAATGAAGGAGAACGATATATACAATATAACGGATAAGATAATACTATATAATGAATATAAGAATATAAAATGGAAATATAAATGTATAACCATTGATACAGAAGTTTAATGGAGTTAGGAGTATATAGATTGTTTCTAAAAAGGTCTGGCCAAATTTAAATCATAGATTTGATGAATAGCATCTGTGATTTATATTTGGCCAGACCTTTTAGGAACATCTTGTATAATGAAGGTTAATAAGGGGTGTGTATATAACGAATATAATGTGTTGTCTACAGTACGTATGAACAAATTTAATTATTTAATTCAACTTCTGTTATTTATTCTGGCACACTTTACATTGAAAAAATATATAAAATTCCGATAGTTAATTCACTCTACTTTGATCTACGTTAGCTTACCTGTGCTTTAAAATGTCCGATTTATGATACTGTAATTTGTGATTTTTTTCCTTATTTAAAATATAAATCAAATAACGAACAAAAACTTTAAGTGGAAATAGAACTTTCAGTGCAGAAATGCTGATTTAACTTAAAGTTAAAACAATAAAAAGCTAAGTTTAATTATCTTGATAATCTATCCAAAACACAGTTTAAAGAATCACTATAAATAAACTCTTCAAAATATTGCAAATATTATTCTGATCTTTGCATTGTTCCTGATACTTGGCAAGAGGAAAACAACTTTATGTAATGGTTTTCCTCAATTCAAAAATATTTATTGAATTCTTTATGATAAAAAATACATATATATTTTATATTCAGTACTGTATAATTTAAGATATTTTAAAATTTTTTACGCGATTCCTAGTATTTAAATACACCAATCAGAACAGTTTCTGACATCACGTACTGTAATACGATCTGTGTGCATTTCACCAACGCTGTTATTCACTGTCGAGTATAAAGTACAGGTCAGATGTACAGGATATCCTCGTTCAGTAAGTTATTTTATTTATTTTTTTAATAAATATAACATTATATATAAATTTCTTCGTAGAACGTTTTGCTCATTAAAGTGATTATTTTATAAAATAACTATATAAGTTTTTCTGAGTATTACGAACGAGTGAAGCGATAAATGAACTAAATTCTTCCCTGCATATATCAAATTTTTTATGGTTTTACCAAGTTATGTTTAAATTCTAACAGATGTGACCTTAAAAAACGCGAATAAATTATGCAGATGATTCTACATTCAGTACTTTACTCGATGCTATCGTATCAAGTAAGTAGAGTTACATCTTACTGTCAACTGGCAAGGTCAAATAGATAAACAGTTTTTTTTTTTACTGTTTTTACTCTTAGAAATGCTAGGAAAATGTAGAATTTTCTTCTAAATTTCGTAGATATTCACTCGAAAATTTTGTCGATGTCGCCTTTTTGTCGTTCTGCCTGTCTGCAATTGAATGAGTAACATTGAATTCTCATGCTCGATAATAATCAGGAATTGTTAGTTGCGCTCTAATTATCTCTCGTAGACGATAATTTATTATTACTGTGTGAATATAAACGATAATTTTTGATAGTAAATAATTTAAGAACGAAAATATTGTCTAGACAGCTTGAGAAGGGGGAAAGGCATAAACTACTTTCTTCTATAGAAGAAAAACATAATTGTTTTCCACTTCTTTGTTTCGCTCGTCAGCTCTTCTTTTAATAAATATGCAAAATAAACGGTCTAATGTTTAAAGTCAATGAACTCTTAACGATGTTTTTAAGTATACCTTACACGATTTTTAGCCTGGTTTGTAAACATGCTTTTCAGATAATTTTCTATCTGTCACCTGTAATCGTGTTTAAGCAAATGCCCTATTTTTCAATTTATTTCGACAATAGAAAGAGTTCCCGAAATTTTTATTACGTCACGCTTTTCGTGATGACAGTGAATAAACACTCTTTCTGGTTAAAGTGTTTCTATTGAATTAAATAGTTTACCACACCCCTTCGGTACAAACTTCAACTATTCCTAGAATAATTAATATTTTTATATAATGCCAGAATAAAATTATCTAGTTGTTTTCGGCATCAAAAGTATTTTTTTTTATTCTACATCTTTCAAAATCCAGACAAAATAAATTGCACAATATCTGACGTAGCACGCAGTTCCCTCCCCCTCAAAAAAAAAAAAAAAAAATTATGAATTATCGTGAGTTGTTTACAAACATTTTTTCAGCCAGAATAAATATCAGAATGGGTAAGCATAGAATATATTTCAAATATTTCTGCAAACAAAAATTATATGTTGCTTAATCTTTTATATAATTTAATATTGCAACGAGTAAAGCATAATTTATCTCAGAGCCATTGTTTAAATTAATACAGTACTCCTGTTTTTCTTTTTAATGTTTCATCTTACGCTTTCGTAACAGGTCACGTCGTCTCAACATATATAGATCAAACATTGAAGTTTTAACAATGACTATTTTTTCTTTCCTAAGCATCTGATAAGCTGTAGATGTACAGTATAGTTCATTATGAAGAACTTCAAAATATTTTTGGATTTCTATCTGTGAACATTTTATAATGTTTATTAGGATAATGTAAAAAAAAGAAAAGAATATTAGTAACATCGATTCTTTTAACCGAAAACGTAACTCTGTACATTAAGATAAGCAGTTTGTGTTCTTAAAAATTTTATAAATTTGCCAATAAAATTGTTTTATGTTAGAAAAAGTTTAATAATAATAATAATAATTTTATTGATTAATTTTGCAACATTAAAAGTGAAGCGTATAAAAAAAAATTACGTTATCGAAATATTAATTTGTAACTGTATTATTGAAAGTTCAAGAACAAATTAGGACATTTGTTTGAACTGATTTTAGGTCATGGTTTATTTTTATAGGGTAAGAACTTACTTAATAAAGGAAAGTGATAGGTAAAAACGCCAAGACTGTCGTTCTCATACTACTACACCACTCATTTGTAAGATGAATGACAAAGTGTTAGTGTGGTTCCTCTTCTCCATATTTGTTGTAATTGGTAAGTAAACTTTTCATTATATTTTTGATATTTCTGAACTATAAAAGAGTTTTTCAAAGTTTAATGTCGAAAATACAGTATAATTCATTAAGGAAAAGCTCTTATTCTAACTTAACCAGTAAGTTCGTTGATACGACTTTTTCTTAATAATATTCAGTAATTCAGTGTATTATTGGTCTAAACATTCGAGCAAATAACTAAGATTACAATAGATAGATGTTTGTAAATAATATTCAATGTTTATTAAAATTTATCGTTAAACAATGACGTATTTATTCTTATGAAGATATACTCTAATCAATATATAGGTAATAAATTTAGAATAGTAGTTATTTTTATAAATTGCATTATTATATTTATAGGAATATAGATTTCTTCTAATCAATATTTATAGAGCTATTTTAATGAAGATATTTTATGTACTACTTTAATTATAATTTTCATTAAAATTATTTTTTGAAATTTGTTCAGTTGAACATGTTGTTTAAAACCAGAATTTTTATTGAAAAAATATTTTTATGAGTTATCTAAATTTTATGCTTTGAACCACATTTGCAACTTGATATTTCTGTATATGTACAGTATGTTATTCTATTTAAAGTTGTATTACACAGGTTTATAGTTGTATAATAAAAACTTATTCATTTATAACAGATAATCACGTGTTGGATGATAAAAATGACAAATTTTGGTAACTTGCTGATAATATTTTATAAAATCTAACCAAGTGAAAAGATATCTGAATAAAACACTTAAATGATCTGAAAAATAGGTGGAATGTTCTTGGTCAAGGTTAAATAATTCGTTATTGCAAGATCAATAAATGACTTTTTTTTTTTGTATAAATTATGGGGAAAGAGTATCTGATTGATTAATATCGGTATAATAGGTTAAGGGTATTTACAGTTTCGAAACTGAAAATGATAATTAGCATCTTGAAAGACGATTAAACAATTTATAACTTAATTATCAATTAAGATATTTTTCCTACGCGTTATTCATCAATTAGAATAAGTCTGAGTAATGATTGTAATATTATTACAGCATAGTCACACGTACATTGGGAATATCAAAATTTTCAAACCAGAATTTTATCTCTCAACAGTATCTAAACTTGTCATTTAACTATATTTTTAGAACAGCAATTTTCCAAAAAAATTCCCCCAAATTCGCCTTAAGAGACTATTCGGTTTCTTAACCTAGTTTTTAAATATGCAATAAAAATATTTTTTATCTATATTATTAAATATATGTTTATAGAATTAAGAGTTATACAGTTAAGGATAATAATTAAAAAATTTTTGACCTATAAGAAACGATATAAGTAAGTTAAAAGTTTTACGTTATTTATAATTAACCTTGGAATTTTCTGCATTTAGTTAGCGTTATCAAAAAATCGGGAGTTTGAGCCAAAATGAAACTTAAAAAAAGAATTTACAATTGTTGGCATTAATGAAGAACTCTTCAAGCGATTTTTTTTCTTAATAACAACAATATATTATCGGATTATCATTCTCATTTGTTCTTTTTATTTTTTAAAAATATCTTTTCATTTTGTCTGCGTGAAAATTATGTGGCATCATACACAGCATTGCATAGATTTTATGCAGCTGTACTTGCAGTAATACAACTGCATAAATTGGAACTATAAATAATGGTTTATACAATATAGAGTAGTGAAACGAAAGATAGTTTCAGTTTAATTTTTGTCATGTATATAAAATAATAATTTTTTTTTTTTTCAGACGAAACTACATGCGATTCTGTAAAAGCTGCTAATAATTACTTAGATTCGGTTTTGGCTACGAAACTAAGAAACAACGATCAAGTGAAATCGTTCAAACTAGCAGATTTCACTACAGAATCCAGAGATAGAGTACTTTTTATCACCAGCAGAGTTAAAACATCTTATTTCAATGGAGTACTATACAATCTGGAAAATGCTGCTCGATTGGGAGACTGTTTACCACATACTACTTCAGCCACAAACATCATAGAATGTACCATTCAGTTCAAACATCTTCGTGCCGAATATCAAGCCTCACTGAAGTATGGACGATTACCCAAAATTTCTATAAAAGCCAAAGCCATCATGAAACCCATAGATGCCAAAATGGAAGTGGAAACGCGTGCTCCGAAAAATAATCCACAATTAATAAGATTTCAAGTGTTTACTCCTATTGACGTAGACGTTTCTTATAAAGGATTAGGATTACTTAATAGATATCTCAGAATACTAAAAGATGATTTTGTGGAAAAGTTAAAATATCATCTTCGAGATACAATAAACAGGGAATACAAAGATATATTGCAGAGAAGTGTTTCTCGTACAGAAATGAAACTGTAAAAAAATTTTAAAACTTTGAAAAAACTCTTAAGCTGTTTATTTAACAAAAACTCCCAAGTTGTTTATTTTTCATTGCCGTAATGTTTGATATCCTCAATATCTACGAGAAAATGTGCAGTATAAAATTATACGAAATTATCACGTGAAACTGTGAACATTTAATTATAATATAGATTCATCTTACAAATAAATAATTCTTTACGTGTAAATAAAAAAAAAAATTTATTCGTAAAATAAACTGATACTTGAATTAATAGAAACTTTAATATGATCTCAGCTGCTTAACTACGAATGAGATTCATATTGTAAGTTTCATATTACTTTATTGAAAGTATTTTTAACGTTCTGAATGTGTCGAGAATGACGAGAAACTAGATACAATCCTTCTCAGATAAAATAACTTTAGACAAGTATGATATCAAAAACATTGATATTGAATTGGAATTCTATTGTTTAATATTATTATGTAAAACTTAATGTTTCCTTATCCATACAAAATGAATCATTATGTATAAAACATTTTCTGGTATTGAGTCATAACACTTTCTAAACAATTTCCTTTAATCAAAGCACTGTATTGTGTTTGAAATTTTTCTGCTGCATTCTGAATTCATTCTGAACTTTACGTTCTATAAAAAGTTTTAAAATTACTTTACATACATAATTAAAACAAAATTTAAAAACAATCACAAAAATATATGTAAATATATGAAAACAAACAAACAGTTTAACGACGAGGAAACACGAATTTTAATTTAAATCATAAACAGATTAAACTTAATTATGAAGTTCACTGTTATTTTTCAAATTGATATATATAGTCTTTTGAAAAACTGATAAAATATCAATATTTAATTAAGAATAAAGTTTTATTTTTCTTCCCGCTTGGCAAAATTATATTTAAAAATCTTTAAAGGATTGTTGATATTCTAAGTAAAAATCTTTAAAGATTGTTGATATTCTAAGGATTGTTGATATTCTATATCCTAAGTATTCCAGGATATTGATGCTATTTTTATAAGATATAAATATCAATAAGGATACCATGCCACATATTAAAGAGATTATGAGAGGTAGCAATTTTAAGTGAATTAAATTTTGACAGATTTATTATATCACTTAATAAGCATATTATTGATTATTTATTAACTGAAATACAATTTAGTCATTTAAGATGATATTAAACTCTACACGGTTTTGCTGACTTTCATGAAGTGATGAATTTATGTACTGTACCCCATAAACAGACATTTTCTTGAATGATAATTAAGATAGCTTTTAACATGATTTTATGATTTGTTATAAATTCTTATATATTATACATAAAGAACATAACCATTCTCTGTAATCTCCTCATCTCATTTATTGTTCAAATATTTATATTTCCAAGTAAATATAAATATATGATGTTAGATTTATTTATTATTCATTCATCCATAAAGATACACATTCAAAATATATTACACATTGCTTACCAAAAAAATCTATTAATAACTGATAAAACAGCCTAATCAAAATCTGATTGGCAAAATTATAATCTAAATTATTAATTTTATTTAATAAAATGTAGACTTTTATTTATTTTTTCAGTGAGATTAAATTAATGAACAAACAGTAAGAGAATAATAGTAGGAATTTTTAAATTTTAATTTTTTATTTGGGGAAAAAAACATTAGCCACGTTAATTAATTAAGGAAATTTTGGTTCGAAAATATTTTCTGAATGAATATTTTTGTTTAATTTTAATTTTCTTGGATATTAGAGAAAATAAATTACTATAAAATTTTAATTTTTAACATATCTGTGCACATTAATTCTAAATTTTCAAAAAGTTAATATTTTGAATATATTTCTTTGGGATATGTTATAAGTTATATTCCCTTGAATAATTCCTTTGATTTTTTTTTGTAAATGAATGTTGTATAGCATTAATTCTGATATAACATTTACCTATATTTTTTCTTTTTAATGAGCGTGTCATAAAATATTTTTAATTGGATTTGTTAATTATTTCTTACCTTGACAGTATGTCGGCTACTATTGAACATTCAAATAGGAAATTAATTATATAGAATAAAAATTTTATTGAGTAATTTATTTTGAAGGAAAAAGAGAGAAAAAAAATAAAAAATACAGGCGAAACTAAGATAACCTTGGTTTCACTTATCCAAAACAAGTAAAAATTTAGCACAGGTCATATACTTGTACTGTGTTTGCATTAAACTACTTAGATTTCTTTCCTATGACAATTACATTTAACTTGCCAAATATGGGCCACTCTCCAGTTTAGTAAAACATGAGTAAGCATGATACTCAAAATTTCCGTTAAAGTCAAAGCCATCATGAAACACATTGATGACAAAATAGAGGTGGAAATTCTATAAGGCAGTGTTTTCCAAAATATGGGGCGCTCAAGAATTAACAAAAACATCATTTTTGAAACAAACAAACAAAAAATAGATTCAAATTGATGTCGAAAAAAATATGAATCAGCAAAAAGGATATAAATACAGTACATATATCCAGATACAGATACATGGATATCCAGATCTGGATACAGTATATATATATCCATGTATCCAGAAACTTTCTGCTGTAGTTGTTTTAAAGATAAAATATCGATGTCGTTTAATGATTGAAGAAGAATTGCGAATAGCACATGTCACCCGATTTAAGGGAATTTCTGCTGAAAAACAAGTCCACCCATCGCATTAAATATTATGTTGTATTAAACAAATATTCTATTTTTCTTTTTTTTTTATAAGATTTGTTTATTATATTAAAAAATTATTACATCATAATAAATATATATTTTTTATGTATAAAAAATTTTATACAAAATATGATATATTTTTTTGTAGTATTAAATCGTAAGTATGAAATATTTATAAAATTAGACAGATATGAAAATGAGGGAGCGTATCAATTTTTTTATGAAAAAAGGGGGCGCAGACACAGAAAGTTTGTAACCACTGCTATAAGCCATATGAAATCACATCTGTCACCTCATATTCTACTTGATTATACATCTACCGTTAACATCATGATGGCAGGACAAATCAAGTAAAATACAAATGAGGTCCATATTAAGATAGGGAACAGTATTTGCATTCTCGCTCAGATAGTTTATTTTGAATCTACGTTAATAGCTACGAATAATCAAATCTGGTAGTCGCTTGATAAATCTGAATATATTATTCCTCGTGATGTTACTTGCGAATATCTAGTATATTTAGAGTTTTATAGCTTTAAAAATGTGATTCCTACTCCATTAAAATAATTATTTCTTTCAAATCATATTTAATGCCATAATTTTCGCATTATGACCATTATCAGGATGATTGTATCTGAAATGCACGAGTGGTTGACTATTTAGCCATTGTCTAAATAGTCAACCACTCGTGCGTAGCAACCACATATTCTGCCTTATAAAAATATATATATATATTTAAGATTTATTCAATCATATTTTTATCATATATTCAATTTCGTTATTAAAATTCGTATAATTATATAAAAATATTGCATTTAAATTATTTTGTAGTAAATTATTATAATGCAATATGAGATAAAAATTATAAATGAACTTTTGTTATCTAAGAGAGGATCGATAGTTAAAATAATGGGAATAAATCTCCTGCTTAACCTACTCTTGCAGTTCATTTCTGATTTTGATTTGGCTTCATATCACTTTTTGATAACTTGTTCTTCATGCAAACCAGTTTTTTGTAATTTGCATGTAATAGAGGAATACAACTATTAAAAGAAAATTTATGAGTTAAGGAAATAAACTAACAAACAAGGAAATGATAGGGATGAAAGTAATATTTTATTTCGCGTGAAATTAGAAAATAAAAAATATTTTTTAATAAAAAGTATTATGTGAAATAAATGATGAAAATGCTATATACAAAAAGTACGACTATGTGTAAATTCAGTACTGATTAAGGTATATGTTAAATTTAGTGCTGATTAATATGAAATGTGTCTATAAGAGTCACATTTTTATTAAAAAACCGTTAAGTTCATTTAAAGAGATTTATTATATGTTAAAGCATCGAGTTAAAGTTTAGGAGCCACAATTTTCGTAAATCAAGCTCTGATTATAAGGGAACAGCTAAATCCATAGGAGGCCGCTGGAAAGTTACTGCACTTCTATCCTTAGAATCCTGATTTAATTTCGAGTCTACACGTTCAGATTTTTTCGGAAGAATTCAGGTTTAGCCTTGAATCCAATTGTTTTCTGACAACCGACCTACCATGGATATGGAAAGCTCGTGGAGGAATTTGGAAGAATCCCTCAGTTAGTATTCAATAGATGGAAAGCGCATAATATCTGAAATTTAGAAGAATGACCCAAATAAGAGAAATTGGAAACAAATTAAGCACAAGTTAATCCATATATAATATAATGTAGTTTTCTTTTTAAATCTTGAAAATTTAAAAATTTTTTATGATATTGGAATATGTAAACATTCTAAACATTGAGAGAACTTGTTATTTATTTACTGAAGCAATGCTTACTTTTCCATAGGAGAATGATATAGGAAAATATACTACAGGAATAATAAACGATTATCACTCGATTTTATGATTCTTTTTAGACTTTTAGATAACAGGAAGCAAACGTCTCGAATAAGTTTCAAACCATATGTATGGATGAAATTACTGGAGGCTAATCATAATATTTTTTGCAAAAGTATACCTTCATATTTCTATTACTACGTTACTGGGCAGCTTTAAACTAAATTTAGAATATTATACTATGATAACAACTTGTATAAGTAGGATAATTTTGAGCCAAAACATCAAACCAGAAGAATATATTTCGCACATTAATGTGATGTAATTTAAACAGAAAATTCCAAACTACTTATCATAATTCTGACAGCTCAATGAACTAAAATAGGCAAAAGAAGAAAACTTTATTTGAGAATGTCGATTTTTACTAATTATACTTCGATTTAATGTATTAAAGTTATGGATACGAATACTGACAGTTGCCGGTTAAAATCATTAAAAGCAATTATGTATTATATACAAATAACAATAAAGCATAATATCTCACAGATGTTTTTAATCGAAATGATTCTAATTCTGAAAAATTATCTACTAAATATTTATCAAATTACCTGATAAATCTCTATCGAATATATTTTACAATATGATTATTTCTATCTTTAAAATTAAAAAAAAAGTATCTGAAGTGATAACTTGCAGAATAGTTTCGATTCTCTAACATCTAACCAGTAAGATGTCAATGCGTTAACCAGAAGGAAATTTTTCTCTATTGATAAATTATTTAAGAATTATAATTTAATTATTAATTCATAGATGGCGCCAGACGTAATTTAAATTAAGTACGTATTTAATCTTGATTATTTAAAAATTCATTTCTCTTTTTGATACAGTAATTTAATTTCATAGAATTAAGTTACCTATAAATAATTCTAAACGAATTTTATCATAACGTGTAAGAATAAAAATTAAAATAAAATTGAAATTTCAAAAAAATTAAAATTCTTTTCTCGAATCAACTAATTTTAATTTGATTGCCAAATTTACTAATTAAGCAACAAATATTAAAATTATTTTATTCTTTCCACTTTTATTAAATGATAAGATGCGAAAACTAATATATTACAGTATATAGATCGATATGGCGGTATTCAGAATGAAGCATTTTATACTAAATGTTTGTTCAGCGTATTTCTCTTTTCATAAAATAATTTTAATTAATTCATTTTATTGTAGTTATTAAAACATGAGAAATTTGAGATAATTTTCTGTAGATTCCATAAATTTATTAAAGAATCACTTTTGAATACTTCCACGAATTTTTTTTTTTTTGTCAACAGATGACGCCACTTTCCACTCAGTAAGAATATTAACTGGTGGGGCGAAACAATCCCTTCCACAGGCTGCCTACCCCTACGAAGGGGTCAGCCGGATTGTGAAGGATGGATCGACAGGCCGGGCCCGGACCCAGACCCCATGATAAATATTTTAAGGGATGGGACCCGAGACTCGAACCTGGGTCCTCCAGAGTGGAAAGCCAAAGCGTTTCCACGCTGCTAATCCGGCCGGCACTTCCACGAATTTTCACTACCGTCTTACTCCCAAAGAAAGTCATATTTTCATAATTTCGAAGGTGTTGGTTTAACTAATAAACTTTATTTAGTAATGTTTATTTTAAATTAGAAGAGAAGTACGGAAAGAAGATGGTGAATACTTTCTAAAACTGTTTGTTATTCATTTTTAAACGTGTAGATTTTTCCCTATTACTTTTCTTTCCCTATTCAATATATAGACTATAGTATACTTCTTCTTCTTATTCTTCTTCTTCTTATTCTAATTCTGGAGGTTATAGACTATAGTATACTCTACAACTTGATCTATATATACGATAACATGTAAAATAACTCCTGAAATAGTAATTTATCCACCGTTTTTAATAAATCAATGAACATTAGCAACTAACTTTTGTATCAACATTTCACATTCAATTTTTGATCATCAATCCATTTCTCAGCGAATAAATCTGATTTTAAAGATATTTATAATCTTTTGAACAGAATTCTATGTATATGAATTTATAAATAGCGGTATAGTATTCAGTGTCGCTTAAACTATAAAATGTAGTAGGTAGATTATTTTTTAAATAAATCAGTAATCGAATCATTGATTTATATGCACCGGATCATCAGAATAAAATTAGATATGCTTTTAGTCAGCAGATGATGCCACTTTCCATTCAGTAAGAATCAATATAAATCACTCTTACTGGATCACAAAAAAAATCTATTCATTTAAAAATGAATAATTAACAGTTCTCGAAAGTGGTGAAACAAAACACAAGCCCTTTCAAGATGTTCAGCCCTACGGATGTTTGTCCAGATGTTCATCCGGTTTGTGAAGGTTGGAGAACTACGGGCCAAACCAAGATCCTATGTTAAATATTTCCAAGGGGTGGGAGCTGAGATTCGAATACGAGCCCTCCAGGAAGAAAATCTGAAGCATTTTCACGCGGCCAATTCAGTCCACTATTTACTAGTTTGATAGCCACAACTTTTACTACTTAGAAGCTTATTAGACACAAACAAACAAATAATAAATGTTGAAATATAAGGCGAATAATTCTCTAAAATAGTATGTTAATTAATAGATAGATTGGGTTAATGTAGTTAAGCCGCCACATCGCACAAGGGATATGCTTTTAACTGGCCAAGGGATAAATTTGAATTGGCAATTGTAGCCCATCACAGGGTGGTAACATTCATGATGGAGTCATCCGGAAAGTTGAGGGTAGGGTTCAACAGCCGGATCCGAACCCAACTGGAGGGGTAGGAACCCACACCTTCAGGGTTCTAAAAACACTGGAGGTGTAGGAACCCGGATCTTCAGGGTAGTAAGCCACAGCTTTATCACGCGGCCATCAGGCTTACGTTAATTATAAATAAAATATAATAAAATTCGATTTTCATAAATATTTTGACATTTTTTAAATGCGTAAATCTGTATGTGAACATTATAGATTTATCCAATAGTATATTCCATAAGAAATTAATACATCACTGAAGAAAGTCTATTATTTATAGGTACATATTTGTAGAGAAAAATCAGCAATATTTTCATTATATTTGAATAAGATAAAGCAGGAAATAAGCTTGCAATATGAAAAAAATCAGCAATAATTGATGAAGTCGTAAAAATAAATATAAATATATTTTCTTTGAAAAAACAAAAAACATAAAATCAAGAATTTCAATCTGAAAGATTTCATTTATAAGCAATTTCTGAATAAATATATAATATTTTAATTTTATCTGTGTTTTCTTACTTGTGCAAAATCTGCTTATCTTACAAGTAATCAATATAAAAATCATCTATTTATTCAGATCAGCATTATATAATAAATTTATTTATATAGAAATTCATCAATTATTCAAGTAAGTATTTATTTTATTAATTGTACAGAAAATTTAAAAAATTACTTAATTTAAAATTACAAAAAGAATATATATACATTGTAATAATTATTTTAATTATTAATTATGAGTGACATTATTAAGCTTTTATACAAATGTTTATATATTAAGTAAACATTTTTATGTGTCTTTCTACTTTTAAAAAATTCGAGTTTAACAATTTATTTGAATAAAGAAATAGGTTGCGATTTTGATTCTGAATAAAAATTACTTCAAAAATATTTATTATAAATTTTAATCACGAAAATTAATTTTTTTTTTCCCCTGAAGAACGATGTTGATTAAATCTAATTCAGAAAATGGTAATTTATTTTAATGATAAATAAAAATAAATAAATAGAATTAATAAAAAAACCATCAAATTTACATCAGATCAATTTCTGATGGCTATATAATTAACATTAACTTTCATATTATTGATAAAAATCTTTTATAATAGGGTTAGAAAAATTCAAGGAATTCCAGCATCATGTTTAAAGTTAGATTAAAATATTATAATATTAATTTTGATTGAGAAATATTTTATCTTGATATTATCTAACATTATCTCAATCTAGTATTTTTCGCTTCTATTTTTTCCTTCGGAGTACATGTGAAAACTAAGATTAAAAGTAACCCATGATTATTAAAAATTAAAAAATATAATATATAAAATAAAAAAAATTAATGCATAAATGAATTTTATTATGAATTTATAATTACATATATATATTATAATTAAAGATATATACTGAGTATCATGCTATATTTTGCTAACAGATGGTGTTAGTGACGAGAGTGATTATCTACCATTCATCCTATCTACTTACATTCTTGACTTACTTATGTCCGCCTTATTGTCCTTATAAACTAACAATATGGTAGAAGTAAAATGCAGTATTCCTATTAGCATTTTAATTTACCGATAAATTACCATAACAGCTATAAAGACATAGCGATACAGTTTTAAAGTTTCTTTTAAGTAATGTTATTCGAGACATTCAATAGCTTATACTATTCAGAATAAAATATTTAATAAATTAAAGAGATCTAAGTTATCATTAAGCATAATATGGGATTTTATACATATATATTATTAAAACTGAATATTTCAATTAAAAGTTTTTATTATAAAATGTCAATATTTTTCAGATAAACAACATGAAGCATGGATTGTGCTTTCTAATTTTAGTTTGTTGTGAGTAGGTTATATTATTTTTAATTTAAATAATTAATTTATTATTTTATTATTTGGAAAATATGTATGATTAATAAATTCTAACCACGTATTTATATCAAAAGGTGTTGCTGTTACTTGGGAATCACCAATCACCAATCATTATATGGACTATGTGATGGATAAAATATTTCTAATCATAGGACCCAAAAGAGTTCGCATAACTGATTTTACAACTTCCAGTAAGTTTCGAATTAATTCAGAATTCGTTAATATGGAAAAGAAATTTTCAAAATCTTCAATGAATGGACTATATCAAATTAGAAGAGAGGGAGATTGCTCTCCAATTTCTAGAAATAATATGATTATGACTTTCACCTGCAAACAAATTTTTTATAATGTCACATTTAAATATTCTGTGGATGTTACATATGAAAATGTGTTTCCTAATAGTAAATATAAATTCCGGATAGACTTTTCTCCTATTCTTACTCAAACTCAATTTAAAACGAATATGTCTTTAGATTTTCCACAAATCGATTATTTTACTTTATTTGGTAACCAATCGATTAATCATACTGTAGTTGGTTTGCGTGCTAAATTTTTCCCTCAAACAATTTTAGAAGGTTTGAAACAGCATTCAATCGAAGTATTCTTAAGTGCTCTTAATAAGCCCTTTTTGGCTGACTATAAGAAAGTTATCCATCAAATATCACTCTTAGATTCCAGTTTTGGTTCTGTAGTCTATCGTCGGCCACAAATTATGGGATTTGCTGACCATCTTGGAACTCCAGGTTCGATTCCTGGTCCTCCGTATCCAATTTTACAGGAGGGTATATCGTCGAATTCCGTTTTTGATCTCTCTGGTTGACCCCATACGTTATAAAACAGTGACCATACGTTATTTATCTAAGAGGACAGTCTTTAATTTCACTTCTCTGTCTTTAGATTCATTTTTTTTCTAAAATGGCCATTTTGTCCTTTATGTTATAAATTGAAACAGTAAATTGAATACCGGTGCACAGGAGACGGTCTACAAAACACGACACTGTTATTTTTTGTGACAGTGTCATGTTCTGTGTTGTCATCTGTGAAAACACATAAGAATGGAAAAAATGATGACCGATGCTAACGTAGTTGGATTAGAATTGTTAAATTATTTACAGACAAACATAGTTTAAAAAGATTTTAAAAATTGTTGAATTTTGACTTATATGTCCCCGGATCTAATACCACCACTGAACATCCAATCATTAGTGAATAATATGTGAATCACTGAGAAAATCCAATTAAAAGTCAAAACATTGGAAACATGTAAATGCAAGTTCGACATGACGCGTATAGAGTTTAATGAATTTTTAAAACACAAACCTGATTTATTAAAAAAAGTTCATTCTGGTGAAAAATATCAAAATTTCTTTTTTTAAAGTAATAATATGATTGTTTAAAATTTGTGTTGTTTATTATTGATATCACTTATTGTAATCTATAATAAATGTTATAAGGCTTTTCAATTTATGTGATACTATTTAAATTCAACGTGCTTTTTCTTCTTATGAAACAATTTCTGATTTGTCCTTTATTTTCTCCAAAAAATTATGATCATCGGACCTATCACGGATGTTAGCCAGCCTTTGATAGAATTTGAAGTGCAGCCGCTATTGATTACCATGTATGATTCGGTAGAATATTAAAAGTAATATAATTTACAGTTAATTGCATAAAATCAGGCATAAAAATACAGTTCTATGGAATGAATAGAATATAATTAATTTAAATATACATATATATATATATATATGTATTACTATATTTTAAATATGTACAAAAATGGAAATTTTAAATTATGATGATTTTAAGAAAATTCAAAATTTGCTTCCTTCAGATAGATGTTGAATAATTGAAGATTCAAAATATGTTATTTCTGAATAAAGAATATAAATAAAATTAAAATTTATTGTTATTGTTTATTGTAGACAAAATCTATGAATTTGTTTCCTGTAATGAAAAATTTCTACAAAACTAAATTATAACTGTATATTGTTGTTAATAATATGTAACTTGAGTTCATTAAAAATTGTTCTAGTTTAAATTTTAAATTTTTTTCCGTCCAGAATTTCTTAATAAATTTGCTATAAAATCGAATTAACTTACAAAAATATACGTATTTCAGCTAAACTTGTATAAATGATCCATATTTTTCTACTTCATTCATGCTAAAGGCAATTTCAAACTTTGCATTTGATTATGATATTATTTATTATCGTGATAATCTAATAATGTTGAAACTATTTTGAAAATAAGCTTAATTTAAAGTTAAAAATCAAAACTTTATAATTTATCTTAATATTACAAGTTTATTGCAATAATAGTAATTATATCAAAACTGATTTTAAGTGTTGGCCGGATGATAGCGTGATAAATCTATGGCGTCCATCATGGAGGATGCATGTTCAAATCCGAACTATGTACCTTCAGTTTTTCAGGAGGGGTCGGGGCTCAGCTTTCTGAACCCCATTCCTTTCTGATTGATTCCATCAAAAGTATTAGTCAGCCTGTAATGGGCTATACAAGTGACCACTGCCAGATTATGTACATCTTATATGGTGATTTAACTACACTAGCCTAATCTGATTTCAAATAACATATTTTCACTAAAATGTTGATGATTTAATTTTTAAAAATATCAGTAATATAAATGTTTAGACTTTTTAAATTTATTAATAATAACTTAATAACTTTGATTTTTAATTTATTAATAAAATTTTATTTTAGAACTTTGAATATAAATTTTTTAATTTTAATGTAAGCATGTTTGATGAAAGCTCCGCCATCTTGAAATACTGTGGACAAACGTTAAATAATCATTTAATTTATTGCTAGATAATTTCGTTATCGTAATGTTTCGAATTCTTGTATATTTTTTGAAATTTAAAAAATTTTAATAAAGTAGTATGTTTATATACGAAAGTTCGTCACCCGGATATTCGTAAATGGACAAACATTCAAATGTCATATTTTTATAAGATGATCGCCAATCATCATGGAAATGAGTGCATTCCAAATATTGATGCCAAAATCATTGCTTTTTTTAGAATTAATTGATAAAAAAAAAAAAAAATAGAATTAATTGATTAGAATTAAGTGATTTAAAAAATTTGCAAATTATATATAAAGAATCTAATAAAATATAGAATTATTGTATTACATTAATCATAAAACTGTGTTTTAAAATGCCAATACTAATTAAGACTATTATTTATTGTATTCTAAGGGTTAAACGTGGTAAAGCTGTAAGTTACCACTCTTGATCGTGTTCAAATCTAGATCCCACACCTCCAGCTTTTTAGGAAGGGTCCTGGCCCGCCCGTTGAACCCCATCTTTCAACCAACCGGTTGATACCATCATGGGTGTTAGCCAGCCTGTGATGGGCTCTATAATTGGCCACCGCCAGATACAATATAGAAAATATTAATTTTATTATTAAATTGTATAAAAAAGAAAAAGTTAATATTGTATTTATTAAAATAATTATTTATTGCATTCTACAAGTTATATTTTTGTATAATTGACATGTCTTATTGAAAATATCTAGTTCAGCGACTGTTTTATTTAATAAAGATTACACAAAAAAGTTTTTTTGTTTATTTTTTATTATTGGTTCATATGTATAAATTATATATGGAGTTAATCATTCTATGTTCTAAAAAATTCAATAAATCGATAATTATATTATCTCTTCTATAATTTATTAAGAATATGAATAATTTATTAATAAATTATTAATTTATTAATGAATAATTTATTTGAATATATTAAATTTCTTCATGGACAACAGAACTTCTTCCATCAATATCTTTTATTTTATAAATTTATCATTGTTCGAAATTTATCTGATTATTTATTCGTGCATTGTAATCATCTAAATAATTCATGCTACGATGCATGAGAACTATTCTTACATTGTGAATATATCTCTGTAAAATAATTTATAATATTAGAGTACAGATATACTTAAAACAAAAAATTCAAAACTGTCACGAAAATATATTTGAATATTTGCAAAAAAACAATAAATTCAATAACGAAGTCGTATGAATTTTTAATTCATAAGAAAATATATTGATTATTTCATTAAGATTAAACGTGAATATGAAGTTCATTGTTGTTTTCTAAATTTTCAAATCGATACACAATATTTTGAAGGATAATTAATAAAAATATCACTCTTAAGAATAAAAATTTATGTTTCTTCATGTATGGAAATATTACATTAATAAATCTTTAAGGAATTGTTGATATTCCATATAATAGGAATATTCTATATAGAGCTTTTTATTTTTATAAACTATATATAAAAATAAAAAAGCTCTATATAGCAAAAATATAAATAGAAGTACAATATAAATATTGATAAGGATAATACACCTCATATAAAAAGATTTTGTCTGGTAACTATTTTAAGTAAATTAAACTTATGGTGCCATTTAAAAGCATATTATTGAATGCTTATTAATTGAAACACAATTTATTCAAATAAGATATCAAAATTTATTCATTTATTTGTTTAATTTCACAAAAGTATTGAATTTATGTATTGTACTCCGTAAACAGGCATTTTTCTAAATGATTTTATAATTTATTATAAATTCTTATATATTAAACATAAAGAAGATAACATTCTCTATATGTTCATCTGATTTATTGTTCAAATATTTATATTTCCAATCGTATATTAATATAGGCCTAAGTATATAATGTTAGATTAATTTTCATTCATTCTTGAAAATACATATATTGTTTGTCAAAATCTCTTAGTATGAATAATATAATCAAAATCTGATTGTCAAAATTTTAATTTAGATTATTGCATTAATTTTATTTAATAAAATCTAGATTTTTATTTATTTTTTCAGTGAGATTAAATTGCTGAAGTAATAGCAAGAAAATAATAATAGGAATTTTTAAGTTTTAATTTTTTATTCGATAAAATTAGTAATGTTAATTAATAAAGGAAATTTTGATTCGAAAATATTTTTTGAATGAACAATTTTATTTACATTTAGTTTTCTTGGATATTAAAGAATATATATATATATAAACTTTTAATTTTCATCATATCTCTATATTTATTCTAAATTTAAAAAAAAGCTAATATCGCTGAATATGAATACAATTATTAACCTTGCTTAATTCATTTTATTTTTTTTAATGAATGGTTATAGCATTAATTAATACTGATATAACCTTTACCTATATTTTCCTATTTAATGAGTGTCATAAAATGCAATTTATTTAGACTGGTTGATTATTTCTTACTTTAATAACATGCTTGCTAACATTAGACATTCAAATTGGAATTAATTACGGACTAAGAATCTAATTAAGTTATTTATTTCTGAAGAGAAAAAAGGGAGAAAATACAGGAGAAACTAAAGTCACTTTGGTTTCACTTATTGAAAAGAAATAAAAATTTAGCACAGATTATATACTTGAACTATACTTGTACTATATTTGAGTTGAACTACGGTAGTTAGATTTCTTTCCTATGATAATTACATTTAACTTGCCAAATATGGGCTACTCTCCGGTTTAGTAAAACATGAATAAGACTGATATGCAAAACTTTCATTAACGCTAAAGCCATCATGAAAGCATAAATGCCAAAATAGAGATAGAAACACTATATGACAAATAAAATCGCATGCGATTCTGTCATCAGTCCTCATATTTTACTTGATTTACAGTTCTGATGTTAACATCATGATAATAGGATAAATCGAGAAAAATACGAGTGAGGTCAATATTTGTATAGGGAACAATATTTGTGAGTTTACTCAGACAGTACGCTTTATTTTGAATCTACGTTAATGATTACGAATCATCAAATCTGATCATCGCTTGATAAATCTTAATATATTATTCTTCGTGATGTTACTTACGAATATTTGAAATATTTAGACTTTTGTAGCTTTAAAAATGCGATTCATATCCTATTAAAAAAATTATTTCTTTCAAATCATATTTAATGCCATAATTTTCGCATTATGACCATTATCAGGATGATGGAATTTGAAATGCATTGGTAATGAGCCATTAACTAAATAATCAACCACTCGTGCATAGCAATCACAGTATTCTTCTTCTTTAAAAAACCAGATTCTCCAGGTAAAAAAGGTGAAGCGTTACAACACGTCCAGTTTAGCCAACTATTTGATAGTTACAACTTTGACCATTTATAAGATTACTAAACACAAAAAAATTAATAATTGTTGAAATATAAGGCGAATAACAATGGTCTTATTAAACATATGTTACATACTATTCAGCAAAACTTATATTAATTATTAGTTAGGTCAGGTTAGTGTAGTTAAGCTATATAGGAGATATACTTTACCTGATGGAGGCCACTTGCAGACCCCATCATAGATTGGCCAATACCATGATGGGTTAACCGGAAGATAGAAGGATGAGATTCAACACGCTGCGATTGGACCTCTTCTGAAATATTGGAGTTGTCTGAACCGGATCCTCCAGGGCCCTAATCCAGAGCTTTACTCCCCGCCATTCGGCCAACGCTAATTATTAACAAAATTTAATAAAACTCGATAGATTTTTATAAATATTTTGACTTTTAAACCCTTAAATCTATATGACAACATTATCGATTTATCCATTAATGTATTTCATAAAAAATAAATTCATCACTGAAGAAAGTCTATTATTTATTGGTATATATTTGCAGAAATAAATCAGAAAAATTTTCGCCTATATTTCAATACGATAAAAAAGGAATAAGCTTGCAGCATGAAAAAAATCAATAATAATTGATGAAGTGGTAAAAATAAATATAAATACGGTGTATTTTATTTAAAAAACATTGCATCTAGAATATTTTGTTTATAAGCAATATTTGAATAAATAAATAATATTTTAATTATTTGCTTATCTTACAAGTAATTAATATAAAAATCTTCCACTTAGGTAGATCAGCATTACAGAATAAATTTACTTATGTGACATTTCATCAATTATTCAAGTAAGTATTTCTTTTATTAATGGAATAAAAATTTTTAAAATTTCTTAATTTAAAATTACAGAAAAATAACATATTTATTGCAGTAATTATTTTAATTATTAATTATAAATGAAACGTTATTAAACTTTGAGCTCTTATGGCTGGCGTCGTCGGTTGGATGGCCGCTGTGGCTTATCATCCTGGAGGTCGGGTTCAAATCCTGATCACATACTTCCAGTTGTTCAGGAGCGGTCCGGTCCTGGCCCGTTGAATCCCATCTTTCAATCATCCTGTTGATCTTACCAGAGGTGTTGGCTAGCCTGTGATGGCCTCTATAAGTGGCCGCCGTCAAATACAGAATATCCTTCGTGCGATATGGCGGCTTAACTAACCTAACTTAACCGAAATCTTATGATTGGTTTTAACACTAAGAAAGCAGATTTATGGGAATTGCTAATTTTAAAAAATGAAAGTTTAATAATTTATTTGAATAAACAATTATAGGTCTTGATTCTCAATAAAAATTTCTCCAAATTATATTTCTATATTATTTTAATCATAAAAATTAAAATTTTCTGAAAAACCATGTAGATTATAATTAATAAAAGAAATAATAATTTTTATTTATAAATAAAAATAAATAAATAAAAAAGACATAAACAACTTACCACACAACTTAATGAGTTTATTAACATTAATTTTCCTATTATTGATAGAAATCTTTTATAATAGCTTAGAAAATTTCTAGGAATTCTTACATCATATTTAAATTAAAATATAGTACTTTTAATTTAATTTTGATTGAGAAATAGTTTTTCTCCACTTTTATCTTTTTTTTCAGAATGGACGTGGAAACTGCGATTAAAGAAACCCATGATTATTTAAAAATCTAAATAAAATAATATAATATATAAAATAAGAAAAAACTAGCGCATAAATTAATTTTATTATGAATTTATAATTACAAATATATATAATAATTAAAAAATATACTGTGTTACCATACTATACTTTGCAATAGACGGTGTTAGTGTCGTAAATGACTACATATCTACTAGATAGCCTGCACAATGTTAGA
>WUQG02334144.1:0-18755 GCA_011317285.2 Androctonus mauritanicus | reverse complement strand
TGTCTTTTCACGCTTTTCCACTTACTAGAACATCAAAGGATTCTTTTGAAACACCCAACCCTTTTTTAAATTCTTTCGCTTCACCATTATTAGTTCTATATGTCCTTTTAAAACTCTCCATTATTGATATTCATCTGTAGAAATCTTAAATATAGAACCTGACAAGGCCATTAATAACAAACAAGAAAAGATGAAAGAAAGAAAATGCAAATTTAAGTCGACACACCCTAGATAAACGTCGACTCGCATCCTGTAATAACATCTGCCTTATCATATGTTGAATTTTGATCCAATACATTCAAACTTATTACACGAAAGAAACGAACTCGAATGGAGCAATTTGCAAAAGAAATATCGTTGCTTCGAGTCGACAATGTGCTTCAAAGACTGTGATCATGCAAGTACGGCTATCATTGATATTCTGCAAAAAAGATATCATCATCATGGAAGGATATCGAAAGTAGACTATCTATTACCATGTTCCATATCTGATGCGATGTTATTAGCATTAATGATGCTCCAGTCGTTTGATGTTGTATCGTCATTTTCGCCATTCAAATTATGATGATTATGATTAGGACATGCTATTTTATAGCATTAAGAAGAAAAAGGTGCACAGAAACTCTTCAAAATAATTTTAAAACATACATAAAATACATTTAACAAAAAATAATCATTAAATTCTGATATGTTTTAATGCAGTTACAGTAGAAAGCTTAAAACATGGCAATCTAAATATATAATAATGGTAGTATAAGAAGCTGAAAAGTATAAAAAGTGTGGCAATAATGCTTCTCTTAAAGTATATTGTTGTACCTGTAGTAGCATAAAGTGGCAATGCACAGGTACAATAAATTTAGAGGGAAAAAATAAATTATACCCGCACATAAATACTACTATATAATGGAAAATTTTATGATGGCAAAATGGGAACCGGTTTAGTTGAAAATTCGCGATTAATTCGAAACTCGATTGTATTTTTGAATTTATAATTGTCTTAATTAGCAAAATCAATGATGAATCTATTGCTGAGTAGCACGAAGAATCGATGTACTTAACAAATTTAAAAATTGATAAACGCCTAAAGATAAACAGCCTTTAGGGTACGTTCAGTAGCCGTTAACGCAATCATCCAAAACGAAACTGAATAATATATATATATTTCCTAATTTTGAATTGTTACTTTAATAGATTTATGGCTGTAGAAGCACGGTAAGAATGTCCTTTTAGCATGAACAATCGATGTTAGCGGCGCACATTGTAGTAGTTTTTAAAGCCGATAAAATGCTTAGAGATAAATAGCCAATGGTTTATTTTGCACTTCGGCTAATGTTCTCTGGCGATTTTGTAACCAGCAAGAAACGAAACAGAACAGAAAGCAACCAGGTCACGTGTATTTTAAGAGAAGATACAGGAAAAAAAAAAAAGGAAAAAGAGCTCTGAGGAAAACACTTTTCTCGAGTGTAATCACATCCACGCCTGGTCTCATTAGCAACAGAAATTTATTATCCGACTACGACACATCACAGTATTTACCGCGCTTTACCGAAGCGAAAAGGAAGGAGAGAAGAGAAAACGTAAAAGAAAAAAAAAAGAAAAGAAAAATGAAAGCGAAACCGAATATTCGAATAAACGAAAATAAAAATCATTAAGTTATAATAATTTCCACACGTTGCTACTACAACAGAATATTTTATTTCCCAAGAGTTAGCGTGCAAGATGACGTTGATGAAAATGAATGGTTACTGAAAAGTTATACTGACGTTTATGTTTCATTAATTTCTTTTTATAATTCCCTATAATTGAATTTACTGCTGGTTTTATGTTAAACTAAAGTAAATTTATAACGTTTAATGATTAAAAACTACGAAAGGTGAATGTTATTAGGTTGTGTGGATACGCTATTTTTATCTATCTCTCGAAAGGAAAATAACGTTGTGAGAGGAGAAAAAAAGAAGAAGAAGAAGAAACCAGCGCATTCAATTATAGATTAAAAGTCAAAGGTTATGGATTTGATAGTTATATCACCATAGCAATTTAGGAACAAAGATTATGTCATCAATCAAAGTCTTCCAAACATACGATTTTTTTATGATGTGCAAGTTGAAAAATTGTCCTTCGAAGTATAAAAGAAAGATCGCTTTGACTTTGTATAAAGCAATACAATATTGCTCAACAAGATTATATAGTTGTAAACATGTCTTAAGCAATAACTGTTTCTAGTTTTCAGAAATTCAATCGTGTAAAATCGTGATTTGTTTCTCTTTCCATTGGTTATAATATATAAATCAACATATTTTTAAAGGAATCTCCTGCAAAATATGGAATATTGCAACAGATTCTTTAAGTTTTCTTTGATCTAAGAGCAAACATATAAAAAATTTGACATTTTTTTTTATCATTCGATACTATAACATTTGAATATATTTGATAAAAATCCTACTACAATGATTAAACGACTGAAAAATGCAATTTTATATATCTGGCATGTTAGAAAAAATTTTCTTGTAAGCAAAATCTTGATAAATCATTAGAAGCTAAATGAAATAAGTTCGGCAGTAGAAGAGACTAGTTCTTGATAAGGATAACCTACTCAACACTTAATTATTTCTCGTAGAAAAAACGGAAATTTGTGTGTAGTTCTGTTACTTTCTCTCTCTTAATTTACAGTCTAATCTTGCAAAATATTAATTTAAATAATTAATCTACGTGCAGAACGTTATTACTTAAATATCTACATTGGAAAATCATTTAAAAAAAATGATTATAATCACACATTCTTTGCTTTCCTTAAAAAAATCTAACTTAAAATCCTATTATAACGATCCACTATAACTATAGTTCTAAAAATTCTTTTATATGCTGAAAAATTCCATTACAAAAATTTAATATCATCCTTTAAACTTAAATATTTGAACAAAAAATTCGAACTAAATTATATTTCATAGTAGAAAAATCCAAGAAAGAAAAGATTCGGAGAGATATTCTAAAAGTAATTTTCCAAAAATAAAAAGATACTTTTGGAAACTTCACCAGAGAATCTTCTAAATCGAAGACAATTATTAAAGAGAGATTCCCCGGAAAAAAGAATAAAAAAATAAAAAAAAAATCAGCAAGCTCTTGGTCTACTTACTTCTCAATTGGGGAGTCTAGAAGGCTTCACTAATAACTATATAATGCTAACATCAACAACGATGCAAAGCGTCATCAATCTTTCACGCTTTATAAGATGGAAAGTTGCGTGTCTATGAATTGCATCCATGTCGAATATTCCTTTTAGGATTTCACTTTGTCATTTCACTTGTCTCTCTTAATGGCAATTGCCTTGATCTGCAGACAAAACTTTCTTTAAGGAAAAATACTCTGCTCGTTCTTCTATATTCCTAATAGAAAATTTTTTATGCGACAAGAGAGTATATATATATTTTTTTTCTTCCGATTTTTAAATAACGTAATTAATATGTATAATTCTGTTAATGCATTTATCTAGTCTAGAAAACGAACAAAAAACGGCGATGAATCCTATTAAGGTAGATGTTGAACGTGTTAATTTTTCAATACATTATCCATTACTAAATATATTCTATTTTGCTTTTAAATTTACGATTTTATTGTATTAGTACATTCAAATTTTGTAATTTCCACATTTAATTGTAATAAAGTGTACTTTTCACATTTAATTATAATAAAATGTAATTTACACATTTTAATGTACATTACTTAAAATTAATTTACATTAAAATTTGTAATATACATGATTTAATTGCAATTAACAGGTTTTAACGTATATTTCAACTAAATTATTGTATATTACAAATTTTAATATAAAATCATAAATTACAGTTTAACGTTACATTATAATTTAATTGCGTTAATTACAAAAAAAAAAAAGATACATAATCTACAATTTAATCATAATAAATTATAATGTATTTTAAGACATTTAACGATCTTATAATGAATATAATAATATCATCGTATATTAGAATTTTTAATACGCATTAAAATACTATATTTAGTTATTAAAATTTACAAAACTATAAATTTAATTAACTCCGATAAGATATATTTTATATGTTTTACTTTTCTAAATTTTCATGTTTTAAATTATAATAATAAAAGGTTTTTTTTTTCTTTTTTTTTAATAATAAAAGAGTTCATTTATTAATTTATTTTTACGAAAACTCGTTTTATATTTATGTTTTTTAATTAAATATAGAGCTTTAACAAACTTTTATTAGTTTTAAAACATTCTGTAGAATTCAAATTATGAGCAATGCTTTCAAAATAATTTTTTTTTTTTATTTTAATTATTTTTTTTTTTTTTATCTACTTTGATAACATTTAATTTTGCAATCGACTGTATTATAATAATCAACAGCAATTAAATTATAAAATTATTAATTTGTTTAATTTAAATTATTTTAATTATTATTATTATTTTTTTTTTATTTTTTTTATTTAAACTTAATTTCTGCGGATTTAATTTTTAATGTTATTTTTGTAATTTCTGTTAAATAATAATAATAATAATGATGATAATACTTTAAAACTTTAATATAATTTATTTTATTTTATTTTTTAACTTATGTTATTTAAAAAAAAAAGAAAGAAAGAAATTAAAGCGTGTTTACAAAATACGATTTCTTAATCAGATTTTAAAAACATTAATTTTAAAACGTCGAGGGGGGAAAAAATTAATTACGTTTATATAAGATATGAATGATTGTTAATGGACAAACGAAAATTAATGACTTGTTCTACACTCTAAAATTAAATAACTGTCATTTAAAGTATTTCAGCTTCTAATTTTATCATTAAAATTATTTTAAATCATTTAAATCACCATTAATTCTCTTTTAGTCACTATTATTACTAAGTAATAAAGATTACTAAAACAACATCCAATTTTACGAATTTTTGAACGGAAAGAAGCGCTTAAAAGCCATAAAATTTTCTTTTAGAAAAATAAAATAAAATAAAAACAAAAAATTTCTAGAATAATATCATTAAAATTTCCAATTTACTTCTATTAATTCTCTTTTCTCTTAGGTATAAAGTGTAAAATTATAAACTTCCAACCGCATTATTATTAAATTAATATTTAAAAATAAATATAAGAAAAAAAAATAAAAATGTCCGAATGGGTTGTATCATCAAAACATCGTTAAAAAAAAAACAAACTTTAAACATCATTGAATTTAATGGTGAAAATTTAATGATGATGATCATTGCTGTTTTAATAATGATTGTTTAATGATGATGACAGATTTTTTTTTTATTTTTTTTATATTTTTTTTATTCCCACTCCTCCACTACTGCCATGCATTTTTGTAAAGGAAAAATTTTTTTTAAAAATCATCCTAAACTTAATGATGCTTACAGGAAACGAAAAAAAAAAAAAAATATAGAGTAAAGTATTTAAATGGAAGAGTAATGACGAGCATAAGTGAAAATTGAAACGTCTTCATTAACGAATTTACAGAATTTGTAATTCTGAATAATGATGATGAACAATATTTCACAACGATGATACGCGATCATGTTATTAACGATAGAAATATATAAAAAAAATTTTCCCCCATCTTGTGATTATTTAAACGTAATTTCGAGACTTATATATACTGTATATATATAAATGCTATCAGCAGCGAGCTCAATTGAATCGTGGAAAGACTATTATAGGAACAAGATTCTATTCTGATGCATCCAGTAATGATGATGCACACTATCTAAGCACATACGCACACACGTATATATGTTATTTTTTTCTTTTTTTTTTTTACTGAAGAATAAACGTAAACATCTTTATAGTGAATTTATTCTGATACAAAAATCTATTATTCAATGTAGAATTACAAAAATATGTTCCAGTTGAGGAAAGTTTTTTCCAATATAAAATATATTTTCTATATTATGTTTCCATTCTTATCTCTAAACTTTATTTCAACATCATAAATTTATATCGAAATATTATATATATATATATATATAAAAATTCTTTTTATGAATTTACTTAAGAAGAAGAATAAAAAAAAAAAAAAAATGGAAAACAACTTCAATAATATTTTAAAAACATCGTTAAAATATTCATCGATTAATTTTAATATTTAATTCTTTAATTACATATATTGCAAAGTAATATTTTTATGCAAAATTCATTAATTTATAATTTTTTAATATTCTTTTTTTTTTCCTTTCTTCATTGTTGCAAATTAATTTAATATTAATATCCTACTGCGTTTTTAAATCTTTAAAAAAAAAATTATTATTCTCCCATTTTCATATCGATATTTTATTACGTTTTGATAAGAGTTTTTTTTTTTTTTTTTTATTAATAAAATTTAATTTTTTTTTTTTTTTTTTTACAAACGGAGATAAAGTATTTTTATTACGTCTTTTTAAATAAATCGTAATTCCTGCAGAAGAAACACTGATAATTTTTTTTTACATATATATATATATATTTTAATAACAATAAATTAAGTTCGGAAGAATTGTTTAAAAAAAAAAAAAAGCGAAAGCAATCATAGAATATTAAAATTTTATAAATAAAAAAAAATTATTAAATCTGCGATTCGATATAAAAACGCAACATAAAATTTAAATGAAGTGAAATTTTATATGAAGAAAAATAAATGTGTAATATAGTATAGTATATGAAAATTCACATGGTAGCTATGAGTATGTATACATTTCTCTGGATAAATACAAAAATATGCAAATATTTTTGGTGTGTATGAAGAAAAATATACATTTTTCTTCACGTACACGAAAAATGAGAAAAAAGAACACAGAATTAAATATTAAATTAACTGGTGAATATTTTAATGATGTTTTTAAAATATTATTGAAGTTGTTTTCCTTTTTTTTTTCCTCTTCTCTTGATACTCACGAAAAAACGCATGCTATCTAGTGAGAGGAAATATACATTTCTATAGACAGATACTAGGATACACAATGTACACAATACATTATAGAAGATAATATGTACATTTAAAAGATTTTTTTTCATACACACTGGCTATAGTGTTTATCAGTATTTTTTAATTTATTATACATTGTAGTATGTGTTCCTGTGAATAATGTATTGTGTACATTCAGTGTTTCCTGGTATCTATCTATAGAAATGTATATTTCCTCTCATTAGATATCACGTTTTTCGTGTATATCAAGAAAAATATATTTTTCTTGATATACACGAAAAAAAATGTTATGTGTTGCTGTGTGTGAGGAAATATATATTTCTATAGAGAAATACCAGGAAACACTGAATGTACACATACATTATTCACAGAAACACATACTGCAATGTATAATAAATTAAAAAAAAATACTGATTATATACTAATGGCTATAGTGTTTATCAGTATTTTTTTTAATTTATTATACATTGCAATATGTGTTTCTGTGAATAATGTATTGTGTACATACAGTGTTTCATGGTATCTCTCTATAGTAATGTATATTTCCTCACACACAGCAACACAGCATATGTTTTCTCTTATATAATATATCTCTTCTCAAATGTATATTTCTCGATACACACGAAGATACGCGTACTCTTGATACATGTATATCAGGAAAAAATGCATATTTCTCTTGATATACACGAAAAACATGTGCTGTCTAGTGAGAGGAAATAAAGATTTCTATAGAGAGATACCAGGGAACACTGAATGTACACAATACATTATTCACAGAAACATACAGTATACTACAATATATAATAAATTAAAAAAAATACTGATAAACAGTATAGGTAGGTGTATAAAAACATCTTTTAAATGAACATTTTATGCCCTATGACGTCTTTTACGTACGAAAATAGTTTCAAATATTGTATACAGAACTTTTAAAATTTCAAGTGGTCGCCATCTTGTAACAGAATCACGTGAAGGTTTCAAAATGAGTAACAGCATAGTTTGGGTCATATTTGAATTATTTTGTTCTTGAAGTATTTTGAATTTTTGTCTGTCAGACAGGCAAATTATTATTATAAGATAAATAGTATAATATTGGCATTTTAATATTTCGAACAGCCGCCATATTGCAATGTGATGTGATCAAAACTGAAAGCTAGATATATAATGAGAAACGATACCATAAAATGTAAGTGTTCTGCGATATTTGTTTCTCGAGATATGCTGACGACGGATAGACACTCAGAAGGATGAAGCGAATTTCTAGCAAATTTTTATAGAAACTGGCTTAATAACAGTATATTTTGTGAAAGCATACACAATACTTTGATGATAGTATAATATAAATAAATCTAAAACATTTCATTAAGTAGAAAAATAAAATTTATAAATATTCAGAATAAATCTTTATAAACTCTTATCATCTGTTTTATACGCATTAATTTGTAAAAAGAAAAAAAGAAGAAGCTGTTAAAAGATACACTGAAGCAATAAAATCTTTTATATAAATGTCGTTACTTCTAAAAATCTACATAAAATTAATAAATAAAGAACAGTGGTGAAAAATCCAGTGGATCTTATTTTGTCTCTAGATGCAAATTTCCAATCAAGCAAAGATGTTTACAAGATTTACAGCAAATTCCTGTCAAGCTGTGTGATTAAGGATATTCAAGGAAACTCTTCAACCATACTTCATCTAATCTACATTTTAAAATCTTCAATCTGGCATTGGATGATGCTAGAGTTAATTGTATCGACTGCGACATCAAGATAAGTTAAAAATATTACAGTGATAAAATGACTTAATTAATGATATTGGATTCCTTTTATGTAATGAAAATTTCATGCAATTCGTTTCCATTTCCATACAATATTAAAAGCTTAAAACATTATTATATCCAGTGTCGAAATTACGTAGAAAATCGTTAGAACGTATATAAAACTATTCGAATTTACTGTCTTTAAAAACTGTTTCGCTTGTTTCGAATTTAATTTTTTTTTTCTTTTTTCCATCATGCATTATTAAATTTTAAATTTTCTACAGTTTAAATTTTGATTTTTAATAGCCGAAGATTAGTTTTTTTTTTTTTTTAAAGAATTATCGAGATGAAAAGGAGCATTAAAGTAACGATACGGCGAAGAGCATTAAGACATAGAGGAATATATATTTCTCTCTCTCTCTTGAGAGAGAGAGAGAGAGAGACACGTATACAGAATATCTATTCAAATCTTAAAGCTTTATTTAAATCTATTTTATTTCTAGACGTTTCTTAAAAAGTAATAATGATTTTAAAAAGAAATTTCCGTATTATTAAACGTCATTAAGGATCTATCTAACGAAGAGATTAGATTTATTTTTCGAGACTAATTCTGTTACGAAACGATTATTTTATACTTTTAAAAGTGAATTCTGGCGTATATAAAAAAAAAAAAAAAGGAAAATTTATTATTGTATATAGTTTAAAAATATTCTTATTGTAGTTTTAAGAAGTTTTAGCTGTATACATTTTTTTTTTTCTCTCTGACAGTAAACAACGTTAATGGATTTTAGAAAGCAGTAACATTATGGATTTACTGCTAATTAATTTTTCTCTTCCATTTTCCTAATTCCTCCTTAGGAATTAATTTCTACTTCGTTAAAAAGAATTTCGAGAACTAAATAAGTAATACGATCCGCATACGCATACACACACACATACACACACGCGAAATTTTTCAATTTTAAAATAAAGCTTTAAGTTCCTCCTCTTTTATTATTATTGTACATTTTTTCTCCGCCCTTCTTCTTTCTATTGTTGAAAATTTTCGGATTAATAAACTTAAATCGAGTAACAATTTAGTTCTCTTACTCTAATTAATTAAGTTAGAAAGATATTAAAAATTTTTTTTCTCTCTCTCTCTCTCTCTTCTCTCTCTATAAATGCGAGTCATTATCTGAATAAAGACCGTTCAATTTTTTTTTTTTTTTAATTACTAAAAGTTATTTTAAAAAAATAATAATAAATTTTAAAGTTTTTAACTTGATAAGTCTATAAATTTAAGAAAATTTCATATATATTTATTAATTAATATTTTTATTAGTAAACGACTAAGTTAAGTTTTGTGATAGAAAATGATGATTAAGTTAGTTTTACGCGAATCGAGTTTTAAAAATTAAATTAAAATTAATGCGTAATAAAATTGGTAAAGATCAAAAATAATCTGTACCGAGATAATGAAAATAAATAAATTATAAAGTAATAAAAAAATGGTATCGTATAATGTTTATATTAAAAAAAAAAAGTATTATTTAGTAAATTAATTACGCTTAACTTTGTTTAGTTGAGTCAATTGACGAATTTTGATGGTTATTCTTGCTCTCTAAATTATGCAAATCGTGTTTTTTTTTTTTTTTTAACGTTTTTGTTTAAAGATAAGACATTAAACCAAACTACATAAAAATATAATGTTTTAAACGTAATTAAGGAAGTAATTTCGATTTTTGAAACTTTTTCGGTTTCGGCCGAATCGATTCGCTAGTCAGTCTCTTTTTCGTTCTGCTTAGAGGTAAATTTTATATATTTTATGGTTTTAAATCTTTTTTTTTTAAAATAAGAATACTAACTTAGAACTTTATACTGACCACAGGAAACTAATTTAAAACAGTTCGGTTCGCATCCAACCTTAATTTAGTCTCGAATGATTGATTACTTTTAAGGGAACTGAATTGGGCAATTTCCGAAATGAGATCCTTAGCATTAAAATTCTTCGGACGGTACAAAAACCACATAAATACCCATTTTTGGTTGATGGTTACTTTAGTTAAAGTTGATCGTTTTCCGTCTCTACCATCTTTATTGATTATCGTTTATTGCATACCTGTTTCGAATAATGATTGATGAGACGAATATATTTAGTACAATACATAAACTCTTCCTATAATTATGCCATTACTATAATGCCGTCCGGTATTAGTTTATTAAGCTTATACGAAGACTTAATTTTTTATTCGATAGAATGCATTAAAAAAAAAATATTCCTAGAATAGATCTGAAGTCTATAATGAATATAAATCGCATTTTATCCGACTCGAGAGCCTTTTTTTTTATCGTGTTAAGGAATATAGTACGACTTAAACATATTGCAAGTTCTCGCACGATCTAAAAAATGAGAAATTTCAAGAAGTTGCGACGAGTTAGAGAAAATTGCATTTTATGCAATATGGAGCCGCCTTTTGATTATGCACATATATGTATAAATCCGAGTTTTGCTTAGTGTTTACTAAAATACTTAAGCGAATGGGTTTTTGAATAATTCTAATAAGAATATTTGCAAAAGAAAGTGCATTCTCGTCCCGGAATGAAAGAAATTTCTTTTTTTTTTTTTTCGTTCGTTTTTTACGGAAAGACTATTCCAGTAATTGTTTTGGCTTCTAACAACAAAATACAGTGGCATGGAGCCAATGCCAAATAATCTTTACGTTGACAAATAAACATGAGCAATTCTTCCTGGGCGAAATTTTATTAAACATTCAAAAATCGCTCCCAAACCTATATAAATATCTTAACGATAAAGTTATCGAAACTACGCAGACGTCTCTCATAAAACTGGAAGGGAATGATCCCAAAAGGTTGCATGTTTACTGTTCTCCCACGCAAAAAAAAGGAGGAAAAAAAAGCTGCACATATGGGTAATATACACATACACGTACATATACGTGTTCCCGAATTAACAGCGCATAAAAAAAGCTTATCTCGCGAAAACATTTTTTGATAATTGCCTCATCAACACTACATTACGTCCATTTTTGCCTAAGTTAGTTGAATTTATTATTGGCATCAAACCAACCATTTTACGGCACTTTCTCTCGACCACAATACACTCAGATTTTAAAATGAGATATTGCCATTGCATAGTAAAATATAATCCAGAAAGACTTGGCAAATATGGAGATATCTGAAAGAATCATTGTTTTCTCTTTGACTTTTCACTCAGCTAACTCCTTTCCTACTTCAATCATGTTGATTGGTATACTTCTCTCCGACTCTTTTTCCTTTTTCAATTATAAATGGATTCGTTTTTCTCCCCTTTTCTTCTTTTTTTTTATGAATATTTAAATTTCTCTTTATTGTGAATTTTCTAAAAATCTCTAATATTTAGTAAACAAGTATGAATAACTACTTTCTTCTTTTCATTATATTGTGTATATTATTATTATTATTATTATTTTTAATGTTTACGTTTTCTCGGTCGAAAGATTCATCTATTCAATATATTTTTTTAATATATTCTAGACCAAAATAAGTACGTTTAACAAGAGATAATTTACGATGTTATTTGGAAAATTTATAGCCTGGACTTTTCATTCTCCAAGCAAACAAGTTTACCTTAGAAGATATACGCGTAATGTATCATATTCACTTGATATTTACCAACTCGCATTTAAAAAATATAAGCAAATTTTCGGGATTTAAAATTAAATAAGCGCAGAAACTCTTTAAATGTTCCCACCCCCAAAAGATTACTGCCTTGGTAGAGTATATCGAATCTCAACTCACCCGTACATTTTTCATAGCTTGTTAGCAAAATAATAATGATGTTAAAACAGCCTTCAAGCATCGCATAGCTATCCTTTAACCGCAGATATTCCTTCAATCATTATACTTGACGTTTACTGCATAACCGTGTCGTTACAGACTCTATCCATCTTTCATTATATTCGCCATATCATAGTTACAAACCGTCTTTAACCTCGTATGAGCTTTTCGTACTCCTGCATCTCAGACCTCATCCTTTTATCTTATATTAAAGACCTCTTGCATTCATGGCCGGTACGTATCGTCATGACTTTAGGTTATTTTCCCCTCTACGATTGTATTAAACGTTAATGTTATCTTTTTTTTTTTTCTTTCTTTCTTTTTTCTCCCTCCCAGGAAGGACTTTATTCGCATTGGAAGAACTACTTAACAAAAATTGAATATCTCACTGAAATTTCAAATCAATAAATTCTAAATCCATCAAAACATGAATTCCTAAAATCAATAGGTTTTTAAAACGTGGAAAAATATCGAGAGAAGTCTATCATAAATTTTTAAAAACGTTTTGATTAGATTTGGGAATTGAGTTCAATGCGTAAGAGGATTGCTTAGAAAATCGGAGTAATACGCTAAATTAAAAAATAATTTATCCAATATAATGATTGATTGTTTCTTTGCTGACAAGAAATTTTTATAAGGTTTACTTACTTAAATGCTTAGCTACTGTCAACTTTTGGAAAGGTTTCAAATGATTTATATATCATATTCAGCAGACTACTAAAGTTCGGTTACATCTGCTTTTTTTTTCATCTTTCTCGTTCAAACTTACAGAAGTATTGACGAAAAATTGCGAATTTGGAACGTATATCGACTGCGTTATTATTCTTTTAAATATTTGTAATGCTAGAATGTTTAATGCTTGCAATATACTAGGCGAAACTAATCAGTATCTGCTGTATAAGCATGTTTCACTTGATAAACTTAGCATACTTAGCAAGGATTACCACGTTATGATGAGTAGCAAATGCTGCTAACTATAATGATTAAAATGTTTAAACATATGTTACAGAAACTGTACAACTTGGCTTCGCCATACGTTGCAGACATTAAGCTTACTAGACATTGCAGAGATCCTGCATTCTAGGTTTAGGATTCGCTATCAGTCCGACAGCATGCTTATCTATTCAAATTCAGAGAAGCATTAATGATAAATATACAGATTTAGAATAACTATAACCGATTGTAAATCACGTATTATTATATTAGAATTAATAAATCAACAGTTTGAAACTATATAATTTTGCATTCAAAGTTACAGCATAGGGAAATATTATAATTGCAACATTGCCTGTACATTGATAGGCTTATGTTGCAGATCTCCCATTGCACCCATAAATATTTTGCATCTAAAACTCCATTTTAGTTACAACTACATCGGAAGAGATACAAACTTAACACTTTGCACAATAACCAAAAATATGTCGAATCAATTCGACTCGATCTGCGAAAGAAACAAATTGATTTACTTAAAAAAGTTATGTATTTTCTAAACTTGGTACGTATATTTATAAAATTTTCAACAAGTCATAATAAAGTTCATTGTTTTAAAATAAAAGTCAGCAATTGCCTGGAGCAAACAGACTAAGATAACCACTGTATTCACAGTACATTATCCAAGGCAATAACTACAGCAATGTCATAAAACCGGGCAGACTTAACTGTACTTTGTCTTATCTACAAAGAATAAAGTTCTTCCAGCCTGAAGCACGATATAGTCTTTACTTATCTTACTTATAATTACAGGTCGATCCAACATGGATAGCCACCTCATTAATCTTCTCATACTGTTTAATAACCGGTTGGGAAATGAATTCGTATGAATTTTAAATTTATACTAAAAAAAAAAATAGGAACAAGATTCGGAAACATAATTATGAAAAATGAGGATTTATAAAACGACTGAATAATAATTTTTCTGAAATTACTTTCTTCCTTTTTTTTTGGAGGGAGGAATTTTATCTGATGAAGATTATTTTGGAATATCTTAAGAAATATTGGAACCTCCTGTTTTGCATTATCGACCTCACTTAACATAGCTCTTGGCTATGTCTATTGATTATCTACAGTACACACACACAGATCATCAACTATTTTAGAAAAGCACCAATAATTTTATGGATCGTTGACACTTCTCTTTCTCCTCGGAGATCAAACAGTAGATATTCAATCCTAAAGAATGCCTCCTGATTTTGATTCATTTATTATTTTACATCGTAATGTAACATACTAGCGAATAAATAGGGTTATTTACTTCAAGTAACAAACAGTTTTGTGCCATGATGAGATGCAATATGGAAAATATTCTAACAATACGACTGATTTACTGAAGGATGTGCTTAAAGAAACAATATATGAATTAAAACAAGAATAATTAAAATAACAATGGTAGAAATTTAAAAATTCATTCATTTATTCAAACAGGCTGTGGTAGAGTGTATATATAAACAGGAGCACTTTCAATCTATTGATTTAATGGAGGAAGCAGGATGCCTGACAGGCACACTCTTTCCCTTTTCAATCTCATGTAGGTTACGTTTCCTCTATCAAGGGAGGACGCTTGGCTTGTTGCAATGTTACTACTTAGAAACTTATCTTGGATCACTCTCTGGATATCGTCACAATAATATCTTTTCTAAAACTAAAAAAATAAAAAGAAAATTTTTTTTCTTTCCTTTTATACGTAGAAACATAAGTAATTTCTAAGTGCTTTATTTGACAGGTTTCTTATAAATAATAACTTATTTTGATATATATACTTAAAATATTTTTAATGTTAAAGAAGACACGAAAAATTCTCCTTTCTAGGAGAGAGAGAGAGAGAGAAAGAGAGTGTTTCTTGATGTTTCGAGAAGACGAGAAACAAAAACAAGTAGCAAAAAAAGTATATATAAAAATCACATTTTCGGTTAGATATGGTAAAATAGATTTTTTCGAAAGTACTTTTAAGAGTTTTATCCCCCCATTTCTCTATCCTTTTAAATTTTAAAATTGAAAAATATATATAAAATTTATATTTGAAGTTTTAAGATAGATTGGCTTTGATTTTTATAGCATTTATTAAAGAAGGAACCGTTAATATCTGAAATTTTCCATTAGGAATATGTGTAAAATGTATTCTGGTGGTATGGAAAATATTCTATGTATATAAATAAATCTCTACAAGTGGTAAATATTAAATTTTTTCTATTTATTTTATTCGCTTTAAATGGATTTTATCTTAAAATGGGAAAGATATTCCAAGTTTCATGTGTGTGTGTGTGTGTGAGAGAGATGATCAGTTTTTCTTCTGAACACTTTAATGTTCCCTAGAGACATGGAACATAACCTTAGATTCGACTAAGTTGCTTTCCACTCAAGAAAAGTTAAGTGCAAAAGTAAAAAGATATTAAAGCTTACTATCAAAAGGGTTGCTTGGATAATCACTTTATACAGCTTTTCTACTCTCTCTTGTCGCCTAGTTTGACAGTTATTGTCTTTCTTAGCCATAGTTATGTTTTCCAAGATGTCGTGAAGGTTAAAAATACTATTTTGGTGTAGGAGTTTTTCTCTTTGAAGGATCAGCTTTTGTCTACTTCGAATTTAAGCCAAACATCACCCAACTAATCGAAGTTTCGAAACAATCAGGTACTTTTCTTTCCGGGACAAACGATAAGAATAGCTACCCCCAATGTCTTCCTGCCTTTAAGTTCCATATAGAAAGTTAGATCTAGACACTGACAAAAAAGAAGCAGAGTAGGAAACACTAATGACTAGTCTTAGAAAGGATACAATAAAGAATCGAACGATTGATGGAAGTAAGCTAACTGTAACAAAGATTCGTGACCCAGTTAATTACCACAAAATTGGAATAGTGCATTGCCAGATGCACTCTAATACGCCAATCAATGATAGGAAAAAAAACTATTAAAAATAAAAAAATAAAAATACGCAAGGAAACTATATTCTCCTGCACGTCTTATCCTGCTGAATATTATTTTTATTGGCGCCAGTCTGGATTTTCCTATTTTGTCCGGCTATAACGATAGATGGATTGTGACACCTGAAGCGATGATGGCTTAGAGCTTAGTTATGACATATGGTCACAATTTGTATGCTCCATTGAAAGGGAGACGTTCGAACTGATGCTATTGTGGCCATTTACGGATTTTATTGCATATTTGATGCCAAAGTGCCACTCAGTAGGGGTTACTATAATGCTTGCCTATCTTTGATATTTAATAAATATACGTTTGCACGCTTTGCGAAATTTTCCATTTTAGTCAATCCACCTAAGGTAGATGGTAACAATTAAATTGTTATCAGTTTTCCTAATTGTTAACTTTCTGCGTGTCGTCATTTAATATCTCCTTTGTTACCGATCGATATGTGACTGATGCCTTTTCGACACGAAAAGCGCTATGGTATTAAGAATACAGTTTCTCTTCCGCATCTTCCAAATCTATTTATTTTTATGATCTCGTTTTCTAAACTGTCAAGCTCAATTTTTGAAAGTAAAAAAGGAAACGATAAATCAATTCAGAGGCGTATGTCACGTGACAATAGGCAAAAATAAAATAAAATAAACAAATAAATGCCGACAAGCTTATTATCGAAAAGTTGAAGGATACCGCCCATTCTTAAGAAATGCTAAACAATTTCGACGCGATACGTACAGTTTCAACTTCGAGTGTACGTGTAAACGTATACAGTTGCGTGAATCCGAACAACACGCGAGACAGAACTATCTATCCTATCTTACGTAGATATCCAGAAATGGAAAACACAAACTCTTTTGCATGTGCGAATTACATGTTTGTTCAATTTCAAAACGTAATGGAGTAGCATTGCTCAAGACATTATTGATTTTATATAAATTAGCAGTTGGAATAATTAATTTTCAGGTAAATCCCCTCAAATCGAATCGGATTCTTTGCTCTTAAATTCCATTAAAATATCTCTTCTTAATTCGTAGAAATTTTACTGTGCCATTTTTAAACTTTTCCTTCTACAGGTTTCCCTCTTAATTTTAAATTAATGGAATATTTGTTTCTATAGTATTTCTGTATACTCTGGATGATATTTGTGTATCGTGATGTGCTTGTAATTTGTGAATCGTGCTCTCTCTCTCTATATATATATATATATATATATATATGCATGCAGCAGTTGCGGTCTATATGCTTTCACCATATGGACCACAACTGCAGAATATACAACATATATATATATATATAGAACACGATTCACAAATTACTACATCACGATACATAGGTATCATACAGAGAATGTTATTTGTAGAATAGAATGAAGTAACCATCGTATGCTCTATATGGAATAAAATATATCTTGATAGCAAAAAGTTTGGACACCCTTCATAGAGTAAATACGCAAGTTGCATGCAACAAGGTACTTAAATTTATTACCTATCTTACTGCCTAAACCTGCATGAGTGTGCAAACTTAATCAGGCATGACTATTCTTTTTTTTTTTTTTAATGTCGAGAGCTACTGTATCTTATAAATGGTTCCATAATAAGCTATACTAAGCTGCATATGAAACGAGTATTTATGCCATCAAAAAACTCTTTCAAAACTCTGTTTTATCTTCTAAAATATTGAATATATCTATTGATAGTTTGCTGAATTTACAAAATAAAATCCATTTTATAAGATAATTACAAAGTTTTTTTTTCTGTTTTCGTTTGTTAGGTCATTTTTATAAGAATTTTTTCCGTGATCTTTTCCATATCTAGGAGTATTTTGATGATTCTTCGAAATATCAGAAACAAAACAAAACAAAAAAACTGAAGATTTAATGATATACAAAAATATAAAATTTTATTTTAAAAAATACTTTAATTAGATTTATATTTTTCGATACGGTACACATGAAATAACAATAATCTCATTGAAAATTAGAGTTTATAATTATATAAATCAGCTATTTTTTTAAAAAATCTTATTATTTAAATCCAATAAAGCATATTTTTATTCCTCTTAAGTTTATGCTTCCACAGCATGGAAAATATTATATGAAAATTATAATACAGAGTGAAAGTTAGAATTAAATGTTAAAGATTTAGATGGTATCTGTATATTACAGTACAAAAAAAAAAAAAATATCGGAAGTATAAAAAAAAAAAATACTGTAACAGCTTTTGAGGTTATGATTCTGTTTTTTCGTGCAATACGTTATTTTTCAATTTTTGAAACCATAAATCGTGCAGAAAGAAACTATATTGCAGTAGGTTTAATTTCCATCAAAAATACCGGATCGT
>WUQG02334033.1:0-18756 GCA_011317285.2 Androctonus mauritanicus | reverse complement strand
ATTTAATATGTCAATAAATAATTACTTGAAAATTTCAATTAATAAATAAGTAATAAGTAATTTCAAGAAAATTCTGCCTAAAAGCTGTATCATGAAATTGATTGGAAATAAAATAAAAAAATTATTTTAATTTATCAGGAATCGTGTCGTGGGCGCATAATAAATCGCTCAAGGGAGCTGGGTTGGCCACCCCTGATGTAAAGAATGATAAAAATATAATTTAGTGAATAGTATCGTTTTTTTCCTAAATGAATAATTTTATTTAAAATTCTGCAGATTAGGAATTTTATAAGTATTACATTTATATTTTTTCATGAGTGCTTATTAATTCTGCAATATTTTGAAAAGAATTCGATTTAATTGAGTTCCACTTACTTTTTTCACACCATACAGCAAGAGAAAACTTACGAGCAAACATATTGCATTAAAAACCAGGACTACGATCAAATTTATTCTGACTGCATTTATAACTAAACCTGGAATGAAAAATTATTTGTTAATTTGTAAATAGATATCAATTTATAAGAATATAATAGAATCGATTTGTGTTTTTAAACAATAATTATTAAATTTCTGGAAAGAATATTGAAATCCAAATATTATATCGTCACTCGAATTTTAATACTATCGACCTCGGCATATTTTTTTAATACAAGGAAAACAATAATTTTCAATTTTTTACAATAAATTATAATGTTACAGTTTTCGAGTATTTGACTATTTGTGAGTTTTCTATCTAATCATATAATTAAATAGAAATTTTTATAAATTTCCGGCCTGTGATGGAAAATTACAGACAATGTGAATTAAGTAGAAAATTTATAATAAACAAAACTAAAAAAAAAAAAAAAAAAAACAGTTTAGTAAATCATAGATGTATAAAATTTATGTATTATTACCCTGTTTTACTTTTTTTGTGCTATAGTCAACATTATTAAGAGTTAAGGTTCCGGGACTTACAAGTTAGAGATATTTGCAATTATTCCAGTTTCACGGGAATTCTACGCCCTAACCTCTGTGGAGGGCTGACTGTACATATAAACAACCGATATAATTATTAGAATTGATGGAGAAATGAATCAATTTTTAATTAATAAAAAGAATATATTTTGACAAAAAATATTATTAAAACATAAAGTTATTTAGAAAAATTAATATCGTAAATATATTCTTGATATTTTTCTACCAACAGCTGTAAGTCTGACAACATATCGACAGAATGCATAAGATGATAAAAAAAAAATGTTAAAACTGAATGCGAAAATTTAATTCCAGAAACTATATCTACTCATATATATTTTATCTCATGAATATAACTACGCAAAAATGATTTTGAGAAAGAAATAAAATGAATTTTCTCCTTTCAAATTATTTTTATAAATATATATAGTTATACTACGAGATATGGATGCTGGATTTATAGCGCTTCGGATTTACGCACATTTTGAATTGCTACCTTCCCCAAATTTCAGTATTTAATTTGGAATTATAACTTTCACAACATATTTTTTGAAAAAATGCTTTCTTTTATTCAAAATAAGGCCTACAATATTCCTTTTACTTAAAAATGCTTCATTTAGGTTAATTATGCATATAAATGGTAATTTAAATGCATGCATGCATGCATTGATAATTGGAAAAAGACAATGCTTATAATCATATATGTAACTATAGATATATATTTATAATCGAATTAAGCTTTTTTAAATCACCATCAAAAAAAGTGTATTCTAATCAATTATTATTTAGTAACTAATATCATCCGTAAATTAATTTTATTTTTTATATAGGCTACTTATGAATTGATCATAAAAGAAACTGTTTATAGTGCAACAGGTAGTGATAATTCATATTTAAGTGTTTTGGCTATTTTAGCAGCTATGTATCCTTCTTACTATGAGCAAGATTTTCATCCACTTCTTGAGTAATCAATTTCGATCGCTCTTTTGTCTTTATTGGAGATATCGTTCCCCTCTCTGTCTAGTTCCTGCAAATTTTCATAACTGTGCGGGTGGTTACTCTATACATATCGGATATTTCTTTAACTGGTTTTCCCCGTTCGCCATGCTCGATTATTAATTTCCTGACACTTTCAGATGTTGATTTCGGCATTATTCACAAATTCGGTATAAATTGAAACTAAAGTTAACTTCGTCGTAAAACGTTTTAAAACAATGCAACAAAATTAAAAACTGTTCCAAACGATTCGCATCGATAAGATATTTAATATCTATTGATTGTAATAAAAATAACCAAACGATGTTTATTTCGTTTCCATGACAACTTTAACAAATTTTCGTCGGGTTATACAAATTCGCACTTTAGGAATCCGTCAAATATGGGGGTTTACAGAATACCCTATATTTTAAAATGTGGTATTTTAAAAAAGATATACAGTAATTAAATTTATATGTAATAAACTGTAAATTAAATATCTATATTTGTCCTGTTGTTTCTGTTATTTATTTATTCTTTTTATGATAGGCCTATGGAAAGAATTCGTGTCTTTCGATATCGTAAAAATAGCACATTTCCAAATATACTCCTGTATACTGTAGACTAAGGATGGGCAACCTTTTCCTATGTAAGGCCACATTTAAAACTTTTGAACGGGCGCGGGCTGCATACAAGAGAAAAAGAAAAAAAATTACGGGTAAATCGCAATTATTTATTCATACATGATTATAAATTAACATGGGTATAGTTAATATGATTTCTGGAACTGATGTGAACGTAATATATCGAAATATTTGGTTGAATATTAGTTATTGCTAGTTTTAATTTATTTTTGAGATGTGAGTCTGTTAGCCGATTTTTTGTTTTAGTTTTTACAAAACTCATTATGGAAAAGAACTATTCACACATATATGCAACCCCTAGGTGAGGGGGTTCCAGCTGAGATATTGGTCCGGGACCCATGGGGCTTTTTAGGGGACCATGCCGATAGGATGCCAATCTTTACGGGATGGTGTAATATAAAAAGATTCTACCTTTTTGATCGCTTAATATTAGTGACGTTCATGAAATGTTTCAGTTACAACATCAAAAATTAATTTGTAAAAAAAAATTGAGATAAACATAAGGTGGCCCACCTGCATGTACACAATTCTACAATATACTGTACGTATACATAATACAAAATATACGAGTCCGCCACATTTAGTGCGGGGGCCTCCAATTAGTCTTGCCCTGACTGAAAAATTTCTCTTGGAGGCTCTGCATATAAGTTACACAAAAAAGCTATAGAATATTTGTTGAATACTTTTTAAATTCAGAAATTGGTTTTCTTTGATGAAAGATTTATAAAAATATAGAAAATTTTTTCTTCAAAAGTATCTTTCAAATCTAAATTATTTTACAGTTCTAATTGAAGTTCGTCTAATGCATTTTCTATATTTACTGAAAAAATCTGTACTTCGTTTCTCGATTAAGAAATTTTTTATTTTATTTATTTTGTAATATTTTGTGCGACGTCGGGCAGCGGATTGCCCATTCCTGCTATAAACACGGATTTGTATAAGCCGACAGAAAGTTATTAAATTGTCATGGAAACGAAATGATATCATTTGAATTTTATTACAGCGGATATTAAACATATTATTAAAATCTCTTTGAACACCTTTTAATTTTATTATAATCGAGGAAAGAGCTTAGCCTATGCATTTTCAAATAACGCATCTTTACATATATAACATAAGTGTCATATGTCAAATATTATATGGGCCAAGTGTATAGCATTTAATATAGAAATATTATGCAAATTTTGACGTCATTCCCTCTCTTTCCGTTTTTAATGGAGAACCAGGCCCGCGCCGTCAATACGTGCAAGGTCGTACGGTGTACGTATTAACGTCGTGACGGCGCCGGGCTCTACCGTTTTAAAAAACTCCAAACGGAAAAAATATATTTCCCTTCAAAAAACCAAATTTAACTTTTCATTATATCTATGATGATGGTGAAATTCTAATACTCATTAAAACAAAGTCCGTCTCCCTCTTTAACTATATATTTTTCAAATATTTAACATATTACATATGCAAATTATTTCTAATTGTAAGATGATAGTGTTTAGCCACTATATTTGTTAGATATGTTTAGTATGTTATTTCGCTTCGCTAGCGATGTTATTTTTTATAATATAGTATGTGTAATTCTTCAGTAAATGTGTTTGCGTGTAGGCTTTAACAAATCACAAAATGTTTACACGTTTAAAATAATTAAAGGTAAAACGTAATTTTTTTGTTATTTTTCGTATTATTTTTATGTCAATAAAATTTCATTTCGAGTGTTAACCATAAACAATTTTCCCCTCATATCGCGACTGCATAAAGACGTTCATTTGACATTTGCACGACGGCACCGATTAGGCTTGGCGCGGGCCTGGATGACAGCTACAAATAAACGAAATTTGAGTTTTGCGTGTGGCACTTGTAAGCCCGGCATTCGGATAGCTAAATAATAAATTTATTATAATGCTGCATTTATATTACAAATATCACAAATAAATTAAACAAAAACAATTTAATAAAAAAATTATTTTGAATTTATCACTACTGATAGACCTTTTTTTTAAATTACTTGAAATATAAGAAAAAAATCTAAATGAATAAATAAAAAAGATTTCAATTTTAAATTATAGAAAATATAATTAAAAAAAAAAAACCCATAAAATCATTCTATTTTAGAACAAATGATTTAAATTTTGTATTTTTTTTTAATAGAAAATGTTACTTATTTTAACAAAATTAGATACTGTATTGATTGTAATAAACGGCGCACAAATTATTTAGAAACAGCACGGAATGCTTCTAACAAATGAATTTTTAAAGCAATTTTATGTAAAATATTTAAAAAAAAAACCTTCTAATAAACGATTTATTTATTTAGTCTACTAATGATATAATTATTATAATAAAGATCATAATTACTGTACCTAAACGGTTACTGAAATATCTGTAAAAATAAAATATTTCATTACCAAATTTGAATTAAAATAATTGTATAGAGACTAACATGATTTAGGCGGAAAAAATAAGCATCTTTCCCTAAAAAAAAGTGCAGCCAGTTCACGAAAAAGTTCATGGTACTTATTACAAATATAACGAGTTATTAACTGATATGTTACTTTTAAATTATTTAATCGAATGTTATATACTGTATATCTTGCTATCAATAAATTCTATTATAGAGAAAATCGCTTTTGAAATAAATTGTTCTTTACGTCTGACAAATTTCTTATGTTTAGAGAACACTTTGCATAATTTCCGATCGTGCCAAGGATTCTCTAAGCATGAGAAATGATGCTAATGGTACGAACAACATTGAAACAATGTTTAAAATAAGATCGTGCAAAATAACTTAGGAAATCCTTTGATTGATGGCAATAATACAATTCGAACGATTCAGAATTCCAATTATCTCCACAGAAATCAACGCATCTTATTAAGCTTACAAAGCCATCAACATAATTATATGCTAATGGATAGCTTGTAATTTCATACAGATTTTTAAAAGGAAATATTAAACTATTTCTAGAAAACTATTCTTTTATATTTCTTTAATTAACTTAATAACGATGGAATTGCTTTATTAAATAGATTCGTTTTTCATGCAGTAGTTGCGACAACTTATAAGTAACGCAATTATAAAATTCCAAAGTTATTCTAAAAATAATTTTGAAATATGTAATGATTTTTTTTATTCCCCTGCATAGTTGAATATATTGAGTGGAATGTCGTTCGAATGCGTAAATGTAAAGAAATTGTTTTTCTCGTTTTTTTCTTTTTTTTTTTTTTTTAGCGAAATGTAATGTTTTACAGAGAATAATACAACATCTAAAAATAGGATATATAAATATAAATCTTTCATTACTAGAGCATTCTAGAGCAAATGTTAGTAACATCGTTAGATAGCTGGCAAGAATGGAACAAAAGCATTACGATCAATCAATCAAAAATTTATTAAAAATATCGGTTTACAAAATGAACTACCGCCAGTTTTGACATTATAATAGCGGTAGTTATTTATTATTAAATAAATAAAATATTTTTTCGAGCATTTTTACAAAATAATAAAATTTTATTATTGAAATAACATTAGTTTATTACGAATGCTTAACAGTTATGGAATAAAAAACAATTTTATAAAAGTTTAATGATCATCGTTCTGCATTCTTTACCATCGTGACGCCATCTAGAGTTGACTAATGTAATTGCCAAATATATTTTATAAAATTAATTTTTTTAACTTTTTAAATTTATAAACTGTAAACAGAAAAGTATTTTTTATATTTTATCTTTAATTTATATTCGTTTCATACTCATAACATTTTAAATATAGTATATCTAAAAATACGTTAACGATATTTATTTTTATTTTATTAAAATTTCTGCATAAATTAAAAATTATTATATTAATAAATTTTTATAGGAACGATTACATTTATAAATATAAAATGATTTCAAGAATAATAAGAAAAAAAAAAAAATTCAATTGCCGGAACCCGGGATCGAACCAGGGACCTTTAGATCTTCAGTCTAACGCTCTCCCAACTGAGCTATTCCGGCATGACGGACATTATTCATTTTAGCCTTTATATAGTAAACTAAATAGAACGAAAAATTTATGCTTATAGAAATAGATATTATTTTACAGAAAACAATATAAAATTTATTTTTTTATTGCTTTTATTATTAATTAATTAACCAGTTAAAAAATTATCTACTGAAAAATCTCTCAAAAATTTCATCTGTTTCCTTGGTGATTATCCATTACTAACATTAATCATAAATAAGAATTCGAACCTTAAAAATTCGTCCCAAAAATTATTTACAACTTAATTTTAAAAAATGCATTTTTTTTGTATCCAACTTCGATATTATGCAGACGTGTTAATTTGAATTAATGATAATTTTCCAATTTAACGTAAAATTATATTCTAAATTTTATTTCTAATCTTATAATTTGTAAAAATATTAAATCAACGAAAATAAAACCTATATTAAGTTAGATAAAGATTAAAAAATCGATCTTCCAATATAAGAATTGTAAGCGATTAATCGCGTTTAAAAACTTCTTAAAATTTATTATGCCATTTATATTGCGCAATCGATTTTAAAATATCGCCAGTAGATGTCGTCGAATTTTCTGCTTATCTTTTAAAAACAATAAAAAGAGTTTTCTTTATAATCTGATTTACGGCGGTGGATTTTAAATGTTATCCTTTGCTAAATAATAAGGAGACATTTTGAATAAAGTTATGAGAAGATAAATATCTTCTTGTTTTTTCTTTTTTATTTTAAAGTCGGAAAATATTCTGAGCCCTTGAGGTAAGAGTAATTTATTTTATTTTTTCGCGCAAAAATACGTAGCTATTTATTTACTTTGCAGATCTTTTTTCGGCATTTCTCATAAAAGATTTATGATATTTATTTTTTGGATGGCTCTTCAAATTTAATTTCGGGCTTCCAGATATTCTCTAATTTCATATGAACCTAAAAAAGAACAATGTAAACAAGTGCATTTTGAAAGTTATAAATTTTTTAGATGAATAAAAGATAGGCTAACTTTGTAATTTAAAAAAAAAAAAAATTCTTTCTTTAGGAATAAATCAAGAAATATAAAATTCTGTATTTTTAAATTAAGTTTATAATGCAATACAGAGACATACTACATCATCAGTCAGATGCCAATATAAAATAGCCATAAAATCTCAATTTATTTTATTTATAAAGCTCAAAATGCATTCTAAAATGTCTATGATAAAAATTTAGTAAATAAGAAATTATCATGATGCTTTTTTCCTATTCTTTAAAAGCTTAAAGACGAGGCTATCGCATGTCCATAATATACTCAACAAATTCACTATAGCTTGAAATTGTTTCTAGGAAGAGACTTTTTCGGTGGTTCCTGGTCGTGCTATAAAGCCCTTTAATTGAAGAAGCCAGGATCGATTCCAAATCCCACATCTCCAATTTTTTACTGAAATGTTCGGCCCCAATCATGATATAGCTTTACCTATAGGCCATCAGATCAAAGCTTGCGAAGAGCTCTCGAATCGTTTCTCCATTTACTATTCGACAAAAATGTAAAGGAGAATATAATTAACAAAGAAAAAACTGGCTTTTCTCTATTACACAATCATTGCTTTTAAAATTATTAAAATAGATACACTTTAAATCTTTAGAAAAACTTCTCAAATTTCGCCATCAATAGATTAGCATATCCATAATTTCCTTATTCTTATCTGAAGAATTAATTAAAAAATAAATAAAAGATTATGTTGCAACTAAAATTAAATACGGTAATTTGAAATTTTTTTATCACTTAATAGTGTCTATTAGTGCATTCACCGCATTTAAAGTAGAATTACCATTTCGTAAGAATTTTAAAATTTTGATTAAATATTGCACTAAAAGATTAATTTTCACATTGATATAAATACTGTACTATTTTTATTTAACGTACAAAAATAAAAGAATTAATAATTTTAATAAAAATATTTAATTCGGATCATTTCAGTAAGTCTTCAAAAGTAATTTTTCTAGTTCTATTAAAACATAAATTTAGGAATTAAAAATATTTGCGAAGTGATAGGACTCCAAATGATAAATAGTATAATATATTATGATACGTTATGAATTGTATAACACTGAAAAAACTATTGTAATAAAAAGTTCTGGAAAGTTGGGAATTTAATAAATTTGTACGAATAGTAAAATTATCATAAAAATGGAAAAAATAAAAATAATACGTCTCCGGTTATATTTAGACAGGGTTGCTTAATGATCAAAGTTTAGTATCGTTAGAAAAATTATTTTCTAGGCGATTGAAATCGTTACATTAAAAGATTTGTGTAATTTTTTGCCGATATTACGAATTTTAAAGTAATTAATATTTTCATAAGCACGAAATATTCCGTTCATGAGTTCAATAGATTCAAAAATATTTCATTATTCTAAAATATCTAAATTTATCAGAATGAAAATTCTGAAAAAGATCATAACAGTTCCGAAAACATAAAAGAAAATTATAATAATATTAGGAGGCCTTGATAGATAATTTCTAAAACGTCAATATCTGTACTTCTCTCTTAATTGCACAGTCAAAAATCCGTGACTTTTTTACATAAAATAATTTAAAAAATTAGAAAAAAATTAAATATAATTTGAATCTAACAATTGTGCATCTAAAAAGTTTATAAATAAAATATTTAATTTCCTTCACTTCTTAAAAATTAGCTAATTTGCATAATAAATTTTTCTAAATTTAATTGGTAAATTTGCGAAACTACCAGATAAAAAAAATATTGACGAGTAAATAGTCTTTATATAACGGCTTTACAAATTTACATTTAAATAAAGATAAAAACAGTAAAATAAATAATTTGTTTGAGTAATTCACGTTGTTAAATGATATAAAATTTATTGCGAATGAAAGAAAAAAGTTCTTTTGTTCTAAGAATTTATTACAAAATTAGTTTCTGAAATAGTTTTTTTTACAAATGACTCTTTTTTTTGAAGATTGATTGTTATACGAAGAACCATTTAATAATTTTATTTCCACATCGTAATCATTTTACGGAAAAGTGTGGAGAAATTATCTTTTGACATCGTAAAATATCAATTTAGATTTTTTTATGCATCGAATATTTGGCATTGTTAAATTCTATTAAGAATACAGTACTGTATAGTATATAAACGCATTCCTAAGGTTTAAAATTGACGTAGGAGCAATAAATTTCGTAATGCAGTTACGATATTCACAAAACCTATAATACCGCTCATTAAGCAAAAGCTATTTATCTAACTGTAAGTTTGTTGTAAATTTTGCTGAATAAGACATTTTATGAACTTTTCTAAAAATAGCCAATAGATATAGAAACCTTATTATAATATGTAATTCGGGCTTGTAGATTTTACTCATGAAATTATTCAGAATTGATTTCCCAATAATTTTATTTAAAAATTTACATTTATTTATTATAGAGGCCTATTTTATATTCTAATCATTATAAAAACTTCAAGTACCGTACATTATAATGACTAAATCCCTGAAGTCTTCAGATGCCTATCTTCGCAAATATTTTATTTAAAAAAATCTTTATTTTTATAAGATTATATATAAAGAATATTTTAATATTTTTTTAAGAATAAAATTTAAAAAAAAAAATTATTTTGAATCTTTGTTCTTTTATGTTTTATATCCTAGATAGAGTCAATAATACTAAGAAATACGTGTCTTTAATTTTAGATGCCTCGAACTGCCAGCTTTAACTTAACGGAAATTAAAACTTCTCCATCCGATCCTCAACTTAAATCTATTTCAACCAAAAGTTTCGATCGCGTATCGCAGAGCATCCCTAAAAAGAAAGAAAAGTGCTGTTCGTTCTCCTGTGGCTGTAAGTAAATACTGACACTTAACCAGTACCACTATACCAGTTTTTTAAAAATGACGTAGCAATCTTAGTTTCAGTTGGTGATCTACCGCACTATAGTATGTTAATTAATGCAGATTTTCTTTGATGCATCATTTTTTATTATAACAAATAAAAGATAAATTTGTCATTTATCGTTTCTTTAAGATCATGTCTATAATTGAATCAGTTAGTGACTTACACTGATGTTATTTTTTATATGTGTGCATCTTTATTTAATGTATATCTAATGGGACAGAAAGGTATATCACCAATTAGAATTATACTTTTAAATAATTGTAATATTTCAGAAGAAAACTATTAATTTTTTTATTTTTTAAATATGTTATCATTGATTTTATTACTATTTCATCGATATAATTTTTTATATTAAATAAAAGCTGGATGATATAAGAATTAAAAATTTCAGGGTGTACCGGTTTATTCATTGGTGCTTGCTGTATAACATTCTTTGTATTTTTGTACCTGTATCCTAAATTATTCATTCCTAGTACGCTTCAGATCAATTTCAATGGTCCTTTACTTATTAAAAAAGGTAATTATTTTGATTTTCCATATACAAATACTCTATGACTTTATTTTTATTTGTTCATTTTATATTTCAATACAAAATTAATATTTATGATATTTTTATTGGTTTTAATTGTTTTATAAAAAAAAATCCCTAAAAAGAAAGAAACTCCCTAAACAGAAAGAAAAGTGCTGTTCGTTCTCCTGTGGTTTAAGTAAATACTGCCACTTAACCAGTACCACTATACCAGTTTTTTAAAAATGACGTTAGCAATCTTAGTTTCAGTTGGTGATCTACCGCACTATCGTATTAACATACGATAGTGCGGTAGATCACCAACTGAAAACCATCAAAAATTAGTTAAGATCAAACTACGTACAACCACCTACAGTATAGTACAGTACTATACTTCATAATAAATAAAACATATTGATAAAAATTTTTTAAATTAAAAACATCAGAACCCTCTCAGTGTTTATAAGAATGTTTTATTTTGCTGGAAATCACTATCGCGAAAATTTTAAGCCATATAATTATATATATGAATTACTTTTAGATAGTAAAAAATTGTAAACTAAATTGTAAAAATCGTATGAGATTTTTTTGGATTCTAGCCGGGTCTTAAAAAGTTTCTCAGCTAAATCAATGTATATAGTATATACACGCGCTCCTTTAGTTACTAACATTCCTATTTAAGAACGTGAAGTTTCATTTTCAAATTTCACGAAATTTCAAAAACTTTTCGATAATTTTAAACTATATGATAGCAGAATGCTCTAGCAACCAATATTATGTAAAATCACACAGTTATTTATCCTATTATGGTAATATTTTAAGATGTCAGCGATTACGCAAAAAAATTCTCGCTTTATATTCGGAAATTTTTATTCAAATCTGTGAAATAAGAAACTTCTAATTGGTACAATAGTGAAATATATTAGAAAGCATAGTATACAAAGTTATTTCGATAGTTTTCAGGGCCAAATAACAACAGTATCTAAGTTATGAACAAAACTTAGTACGTATGAATTATGTTCGTAACTAGAAGAGCTCATATATATTGTTATATAGAGTACAGTATATATATTATACTTTCCTCTGACAAAACAATATGAAAGACAGTATAAGCCGTTTATTATATTTTACATTTTTATTGATATAATCTTTGTAATCTGGGTTTATTGTTTATTAATAATCCTGATTAATAAAGCCTATAAAATGCTTCAACTAAAGTAATCCAGCTCATTTTTTTTTTTAAGAACATCGGCAGTTAGCGCATTTGTAACAAATTTAATAAACAAATCTGTTTATTCCTGAAGTTCATTTATTTTTTGCATTTTAAAATAAATATTTATTCGATTCAAGAAAACTTAGAGACTGCGCTATTATTATTATTATTATTTTGTTTTCTGAATTATTGCTAGTTTTAAGCAGTAACGAGAATTTAATGCTTCATAAATTATTTTATCAGATATATCAATTTTTCTTCTAAAAAATATCGTTCATCCGCTATTACTGTAGAAAAAAAATTGAATATCTTCGAAAATTATATTTGGAATAAATTTTTAATATGAAGTAATAAAAATGGTCTTTAAATTTTGTACAGAAGAGTAAAGATTTTCCGATATTTTACAAGAAAATAAGTTCAGTTATTTTAGCTGAAGCCTTATGAATAATAAAATGCAGAATTAAGTCAGAAATAGAATGAACGTAACCTAAAAAGATAACATTGTTTGTGAATTGTGACATCATTTATGAAGTTTGCAATTCTTATAGGTGTTAAGGAATTAAATAGATTAGTTTAATCTTTATCGGGATGGATTTGTAACTTTCATTTTAATATTATAAATTTTATAGTAATGCATATATAAATAAAATTTATCTTGTATAAAAGATTTATTGGTAGGTTTTGTTCTAGATATGATATATATCTAGAACAAAATCTATCAATTTTATATTTTTCAAACTGAACAAAGAATAAATTGAAATTGTTCGTAAAATTGTGAATTACATTTTTCAGGTTACTTACGCGTATATCCTAACTTACCAGAACTATTAATAGATGACGATAAGATACCAGGCACTTACGTCATAGATCCAAGTGCAAAATACGTTACCGAGAAAATAATACCAAATTTAGATGAAATATTTGAAAGTAAGATAAATTTTTATTGGCAAAAATTTCGAGGATTAACAAATCTATTGGAATGAAAATTGGTCTTGTGTCATTTTAGATTACACAGCAAAAACAAGAGATTATCCTCCCCATCATTATACCATGTGCTGGTTGGAAAATCCAACCAATCCTAACTCACCTTGTTATTTCGATCCTACTTGGTTATTGGAAGACTGTAATAAGAAGAATCATTATGGTTTTAAACCAATAAACGGACTTTATAATCCTTGCATTTTATTAAGGTTAGAAGATGTAAGTATTTTGAATATAAATTATTATTTTCAAAAAAAAGTTTAAAAAGTTTTGATAATCCTGCACTTTAGGGTCCTGCATTTACTCACAATCCGTGCATTTACCATTGGTATTTACTTACCTGATCACAACGATGTTCAGGTAAGTAAATGCCAATGGTAAATGCATGAAAGATGAATATTAGATATATATTATATCATAATATATATCTAATATTTTTTATAAAATGAAAAATTAAATATATTGTTTATAAACGATTTGATTATTTTAAATAAAAATTTCCTATATTTTAATTCTAAAATAGAAAATCCTGGCAACGTTTCACAAGTTTGTAAAGTACCGCTCAGGTAAGCAAATGTCAGGCCGTAAAGTGCAGGATTACCGAACAATTTTATAAATTGTATATTTAGATATTTGGCTTTAAAACAATTTAATTTTTAGACAGAAAATTGGTTCCCTCAAACTTTCCAGTTTAGAGATGTTAGCAGTACATGGATAAAGCAATATGATCCTTCTAACTTCCCTGTTGGATGCCATCCTATTGTAAGAATATTTTTCTAGTTTAAAGCTTCCATATTACGCGATTAAATATTCATATAAATCCCAATCTTTTATTTCAGAGTGAAACAAATAACAAAAAAAAGCTTAAAATTAACATATATCCAAATAAAGGATTTTCGGTTCATTTCTTCCCTCAGGCATTTTTCAATAGCCACGTATATTTAGCACCTATGGTTATGGTACAAATAAAAGATTTACAAGTAGGAAAAAATTTTACCCTAAATTGTTGGGTACGCATTTATCTATCTGGCTTGAAAGTTTATAATAAATTTAACACATTCTTATTGATTACAAGAAAAATAATTTATTATTATTTTCAGATCCGTGCAAAAAATTCTTGGCATTTAAAAGACAGCGGAGAAGTTACGATCCATTTTCGCTACTCCCCATTCAAATCTGGAATAATGCACCAACAAAAAATGCCTCTTAATCAACAAACAAAATCAACTAAAACTTTACCGATAAGTAACGAAAATCATAACGATTCATTAGAAATTCCTAGACCATTATTATGAATTTTGAATAAATTAATTAATTAAAAATTAGAGAATTCTGTATTATGGTAAAAGAATTATGAACATTTGATGATAAGAAAAATCAGCTTTATTAAAAGTTGTTAGAAAATAAGAAACTTGTTATAGGCTTAGTCAGCCAGAATATATAATTTCAAATAAATTTATTTTTTGATATAATACGGTATTTGATTTTATAAGTGTATAAAGAATAAATTTTAGAATTAATACATAATATCTATCAAATTCTATTCTGGTGCTAATGATTTACTTTTTGTAAAATCTATTTAATTTAATTTCTGGTAGTTAAAAATTTATATTTTCGTTTGATCATTACTACTAGTGCAAATTATCTGTTTCGCTTGTCAATTATTTATTCAAAACTATTTGGAGAAAAAAATTGAATTTTGTGAGAGAGATCTCTCATATGATATGAAGTCTGCAAGCGAGTATAGTTGAACAGTTATATGGCATGTTTAATCTGTATTAGATGTATTTGATGAGCCCTTTAATTTGAGGCTTCGTAAATCGAAGGTTACCTGTACTTTGGAAAGTAAATTACGCTGCTCATTTATAAATAGAAATGTTTCAATTTTCAATCATTATTTAAAAAATTCTACATTAATAACTTATGCGAAAATCTCTGCAACTAATTAACCACTAACTAATTAAGTAAAAGACTGACTGTTTCATCTAAATGTATTATGCATTATTAATGATTACAATTCTTTCATTCCGCAACTTTTATTTTATAGATTATAAATTAGTTTCCTGAAACAAGAATTTGAATTTTTGAAAATCGTGATTCATTTCTAATATTTTGTCTCAATTTCTGAAGTCATATATAGTTTATGAAATATTTGCTATGTTCATTTACTTATAAAATGTAACTAAATTTCGATAAATTTCTTGTTCGGTTTCTGTTTTCACCTTTTACATGTTTGTATAGACTATCTACATTGTAGGCGGCAGCACTCCGCGTTTGGTATTAGGCTTACAAGTCAGCTAGCATTATAGAGAAGCAATCATGTCGTATAACTGTTGCCTTCCTCAATGTAATAGCAACACAAAAAAAGATAAAAGACATCAGTTTCATTCATTCCATAAAGATAGTAATCCAAAACACTCGGAGTATCGCTATTAAAGCAGGAAAGACAGTATTAAAGCATGTCAAAGTTTGCAGCTTGCATTCTCGTCACGCCGATTCATATTCCATCGAAAACAACAGGTTAATTACCATTACTACTATTTGATGTTATATATTTTGATATAAAAAACAGGAATTATTAAACACATTTGTATTAAAACATTGGTCTCCTGTAATTGATGCTTCAATCAACCTCAAGTATTTTCTAAAAAAAGACGTCGATCTCTCTCTTCGCTTGATGTTGCCGATTTTTCTTAAAACTAGTTACGGATTGTTGAAAGGTTGAAATTATTCAAATATTTTCTTGATATTATATTTATTGGTGAAAATTAGTAAGATGATAGAAACAAAAAGGATGAGATGTTCTCTAAATGTTTTGACACAACTAGATTGCGGATCATGTTTTTGCCGTCCAGAAAGTCCGAAATTTAATACAATTTAAATGTAAAAAATAAAGTACCAATTATGAGCATACTTAAAATGTACTATTAGAACATTAATATTATAGAAAAGTTAACAGTACCATAAACAAATTTAAAAGGTTTTTCTTTTTGGTCAACAGATGACGCCACTTTCCATTCAGGAAGAACACTAAGTGGCGGGGCGAAACAAGCCCTTCCACAGGCTGGCCACCCCTGCGGAGAGATCAGCCGGATTGTGGAGGACGGGGATCGACGGGTCGAGCCCGTACCCCATGATAAATATTTTCAAGGGGTGGGACACAAGATTCGAACCCGGGTCCTCCAGAGTGGAAAGCCGAAACGTTTCCATCCGGCCAATCCGGCCGACTCACAATGACGTCACAGTGGGACTGTGTCGTCATTGTGATAGATATTGAGAAAGGGACTCTTTGTTAAGAAATCGCATAAGCCATGTTATCCATATACTACTAACATTTAACGTTATTTATTGATACTAATATAATCTGAAATTATAGTAAAAATGAAATTCTATTCTGCAGGATTAAAGGATGTGGAGTCGATGTATCCTTTAATGGCAGAACATTACTACCAAATTTCATAGAAATCTGTTAATTAGTTCAAAACTTATTAGTGAGGGCCAGACAGCAGACAACAGACACTGGCTCGATCTTATAAGCTTCCATTTCCTTTTAAAAGTAGGCTAATAAATTCAGAAAGTACAAATAATTTTTAATAGCTATAATTAATTAATCTGATGATAATATAACATTTCAATAAATATGAAGTTTGGAATGACAAATGAAATCAAAACATGAAATAATTTTCCAATTAAAAAAATTCTTCCTGGGATACTATACAATGAACATCAGTAAAATGATCAATTTTCCTTAGATATAATATCACAGCATTACAAATATTTAAATTTCCATTAAATATCTTAAAAAGAAATATATAAATATTGATTTTTAAATGCATAGTATTGATAGTATGTTTATACAGCAATTCGTTTGTTACGATTCAGCAAATCCGCTGCAAAGTTTATTTCTTAAAATTGTATATAAGGATTAATTTAAATTAAATTGTTTAATTTTGTTATATTAAAAACTGGTGCGCTACGTATAAAAAATTGTACTCATGTTTTCGGATTAGGAATCAGATGTGAATATCATTACAAAATTATTTCAAAGTGTGATAAAATTTTAAAATTTTGACATTTCTAATTTTTAAACCAAAATCTCGTTTATGCTTTTGCATTGATGACACATTAAAGAGCAAATTTCATTTCTCTAATCAGAAATTTCAGTATAATAGAACCCCAGTTTAAATTCAATACAGTATTAACATAACTCTAAATGACAGTTTTCTAAATACAATCATTTGATTGATAGCATAAGTTTAAATTTACAAAATATCTATTCAAACAGAAAATGATTTCAATTATATAATTTTATTTAAAAATTTTAGAATTAAAACACAAGTCATATAATTTAGTCAATAGATGAATCATCTTTTCGTTTTCTCATGTTTGCTTTTTTAATCATATCTTGAATCACTTCTTTCGCTGCATTTTCATCGCAGAAGATGGAACTATATTTAGTAACCAGAGCTTCTTCCACTACATTTTCCATTTGTCTGTGCATTTTCTTATTCGATTGTATTTTCAGAAGTTTTTCCATCAATTCGTTTAAAGTCGAATCTATTAATTCATTGACCGTCTCCTCATCCTCGTCCTTTTCTAGTTTTATTAGTTGCGGACTCATTTCTGCTTTTTGAATGTTACAAACAGAAACTAATTCCACTTTTGTATAAATTTTATCATCTGTGTAATCTCTGACAATTGTTTTCTCAACTTTAAATTTGTTTACTCCACCGGACAATTTTAGAATGGGAGTTGATAACATTCTTTGATCGTTAAATAGGCAATCAATGTTGGCGCACATATCTTGTACTTTATCTGTTAGGTCGATTAATGTCAGTTTTTCCGTTTTAATATCGTTTTCTTTCGAGTTTTCAGTATCCAAGCCTAATTGTTTTTTTGATTGCCTTCATTGTATCTTTGTCATCTTTATTGTTCATTCTATTAGGACTCTGAATCGGATTTTTAACAACTTTAAGTGGACTTTTCTGTTCAAAGCAGATAAAAAATAAATTATAAATTCTTTTATGAGTCAGTAATTGTAACTGTAATTTAATCTAGAAATAAATCATAATATTTATAAACTTACCTGAAGATATTGAGAATAAAATGTTTCGTTTTCAGGTTTCCAAGAATCTCTGTTAGCTCCGAATGTAGATAGTAAACAATTATAAGTCCCACGTTTGTCATTAAGAAAAATTTTCATATCACATTCGCATTGCTCTTTCATTTCAAAACCTGAAGCAGATTCTGTGGGTGAAATATTAAATTTTTCCTTGGGTATCGTGATCAAAGCTGTTTTTGACTCTGATGTAATGAGGAAGAATATGTCTAGAGAGAATTATTGTTATCCGTGAAACCTTCGCTGTATTTATCATAATTTGTAAACATTTCCTCTCCAGTACCAAAACGTTGCCAATTTTGTTCTCCATACATATTTTCTCTCGGTGAATCTCTGCCCCATCGGAAACTTTCCTGAGAACTTGTTTTCACGATAGATTCCGTTGCAAAACATGAAATATGTGGTTTGAGGCATGTGCCCGGGAGGGATATTATAGGCTTCACTCTTCTGGGAGAAGGATTTCTTGGACCCATAAGGTAGAG
>WUQG02333922.1:0-18758 GCA_011317285.2 Androctonus mauritanicus | reverse complement strand
GCTAACCATTCAATATAGCAGACATATTTCAAAAAATAGACGATTAAACTTTTTTTTTTTCCGAACCGCTTGTTAAAGTATAAACAATTCTTTACGTAACAATTAATTTGTAACATCCAACTTAACGATTTTTCTCTTCGATTGTTAACTTAAAAGAAAACTAACTATAAAGTTTTTAATCATCTATATACAGTATTTATAATAATTTTTAAAACAAATATATATCAAAACTAGTAACTATGATCAATAATTTTAGTCGAAATCTGTTTTTGTTTTTAGACTGTCTTGTTAATCGATTATGTATTAGATATTATCCCATGCAATCACTGTATACATATATATATATATATATATATATGAATTATAAATTAGATTGATATGTTGAATCTTTTAATATATTATACTCTAGATAGATTTATTTCTGACTAGTCTGCTCAGTTAATATTTACAAAAATAACCCGTACAGAAGGGAGGAAAAAATGTATATTCCCAATTGATTTTAGAATACTCGCATCATCATAGCTGAAGTAATGAAGCATAAAAATTGGATTTCTTAACTTTAAATTGTTTTTCTAATAAATTAAAATATATGTATATTATTTATTCAACTTAGAAACTTTTTTTGATAAAAAAAACACATTAGAGATTTCTCTAAATATAATTAGACAACATTTCCTATGAGCATAATATTACATGTTTTTTTTTTTTTGGTTATAATAAAATTTTGATATATTAAGTAACCGATTTTTCGATTTTACGGAAATTATAGCGAAGAATAAAAATGTTCGAGTTTTTTAAAAAAAATTTATTATTTATTCGCTAAATTTTCTTAAAAATTTCAAATAATTTAATTATTAACTTATACAAATAGATTATAACATGTGTAACTACAAGACCATCCATTAAAATATTAAGTTACAATAAATTCGGAAATGTGCTTCCTTGAATTCATTCTTCTACAATTAAATCTATAGCCATTCCTCTAATTCGAATAACTATGTCATTGAATGGCATCTTGTATCACTTAACGTTTAATACATTTGGTTAAATTCAATATATTCATAGATACGTAGATTTAATATTAACAGAATAACTTCTCAAGTAAAAGTATTAATTTAACTACACGGGATAGATCTAAATATATTTAGCTAGATTAATGATTTACAAATATCTTAATTTGCATTTTATGATTTAGTGATTATGAATATGATTAAGCTAATAATGAATATCTGAATTATGTTTAGATTCGAATAAGTTACCATAATGTAGCGGATCTAAAGTGCATAATATAATCGTCGCGTAATTATAAATGATATTGTGTATTATTCACAGAGGTTATGTGGAGATGTATACTAAGATGTAAGGATAATTACAACTTTTTACTCACGATAATTTAGAAGAAGAATGCCGATGAAAACTTTCCTGATCACTGAAAAAAGGAAACTTGGATTTCTAGAATCACTGGTAGATATTTTAAGATTTATTTATTTATTTTTTTTGATCAAATCTGGACACTACTTACAGTATTTAAAATGGGTAGTTATAAAGTTTAATAGATTTATTTTTCACTTACTATTTTCGCTTTGTCTTCCTATTCGAGAAAAATCGAAATTTTGGGAATATAAAAATCTCATAAAGTCTATATTTAATAACGTGAAAGATATGTGTTTATGTTTCTCGCCCTTTTATGTAGTTTGATTTATGAAAACACACTTTTTAGGATTTATCTTTACAATTTGTTTTTTTTTTCCTTATTAATTTTAAATTCATTACAACATATTACTGAACGTCTGCAATAGATCAAATTAATCGTGAATCGTTACTTTTAAATATAATTTGTGAAATGGCACCACGTAATTAGGGATTATAAATTTTTAAATAAGTTTTGTTTGATACGTCAGCATCTTTTACAGTTTTATTTGTCGAGAACAATCTAAATTAATTTATTTTTAATTCTTTTTAAGTTTAATTAAGTCTCTTTAGATGACGATGATCTCGTGAGAACAAGTAAACAAAGATTGTGAGACGAAAGTGGAATAATATATTTAAATTCTCGCTTTGTTATCGTATTAAAAAAAAAAAATTATTCCTATATAATATATCTAAGTTTTCATTTTTAAAAAATCATAAAAATTTTGTTTTTATAATTCACGTAAAAATATACAGAACTTCGAATGACCACGTGATATTTGTTTTCGGCTTATTTAAACGTATAAGTTCGATTCTCATGTGGAATCGGATCACACTCTTCTCCTCCGCTGAACGGGTCCTTCTTGTGCCTATTAAGCGTAAAGACTTTTTTTTTTTAAAGAGAAAGAAGCGTATTGCAGACATATACATATTCCGTGGGATAGCGTATCGCCTACAGAATCCGAAATCGATTCCTGTTGATCCCCTATCCCTCCTCCTCTTCAATCCACCATATCACGACGGACCTGGCAGCTGGTGATGGATATTCCATCAATATTGCCTCTATATAACCTATTGTGAAATTTCGAAACTGCATAAAACCCTAACAGTGTAAAGAAAAATATAATTTATCCAGTTTTCTTCCGAAAGTAAAGGTTTTTTTCTTGTGTTTAAAATAACATATCTAACAGTTTCTATTCTCACGCGAATTCTGTCAATAATTTTTCTAAATTTCCAGTCACGGATAAAATTATTTTAATCTTACAAAAAATCGAATTCGAAAACAAACATATAAAGTATTGTAAAATGGTACTGTAATGTTATTTTCTTAACATGCGAATGTTTAAATTAATGCTGAGATTGGTCACGAATTCATTCCAATTAAATATAATTTAGACAGATTATTAGTAATCTATAATTATAACTGAGCGCTCCTTAACATAATTTAGTTTTCAGATTTAACCTATAAACGAAGATCTATTATTGTCCATATATTATTTATAAAAAAATTCATTCTAGTTTTTATCTATAAAATATGAATTAGCAGTAAAGAAGTGGAAATACATTATGTTCTTTCAATGAAAGTTTCAGGATAACTACGGAAGTCGTCTCGTTGATAAAAGAATCTCTCATAAAAACTAGCAATGGCGAATATCAAATTCGAGTTACTGATAATAGACGATAAACTGCATAAATAGAACGTTTAGATAACATTGACACAAAGATAGATTCTAGGAGTGAGTTTTGAAAAATTCGTTCCTTATTCATTCGAGTATCCAAGTTAATGGCTGTTTACTATTTATGAAAATGTAATCCACTTTAATATTATGCAATAGTTTGGAGTTATTTATCTTTCAGAGATATGTTCGAAATTGCTTAAAGCGAAAATAGTAATATATACATATAAAAAGTCGACTTTATGGCCAAAATAAGAAATTTTGTTCCAAACGGAACGTAAGAGAATTTTTTTTTTTTTTATAGGAAAGATTACCAAGTTAGTCGATTCGATTATTCGAAAAAGTAGCACATAAGAACACACACGTCCGTTTGAAATTTAATAAAACAGACTTAGAAAAAAAAAAAATTCATGACGTTTGTGTTTTGTTTTTATGCAGTTTTCTTCTTTTTATTGTATTGTTATCGATAAAATTAGATAATAATAAATAACCGTTTCGAACGTTATCAATCAGAAAGACAGCGTGAAAATCCATTATTGCATTTTCTAGTAAGATAGGCTGCTATAACATTATTATCGACCTTCCGAAACTGTCCTCGAAGTAGATTTTTTAACATACAGTATGATTCGAAAACATCCTCTTAGACGAATTTAAAAACGAGAAAAACGATGAATTACTCTTGATATCGCTGATTAGTCGGTATCGTTATCAAGAGAGAATTTTTCAGCTTTTTTACAAATCTTTCATTTTTTATTTAATATTAAATGCTGTTGAGTTGAAGTGTCATAAAATACATTTTATGTTCTAAAATTGTGATGTGTCTAAATGACGTCTATACGACAGTTTAGTCTCTATGAACAGGAGAAATGTGAAATGTAACATAGAATCATGCCCGAGGGCCTAGCTATACATCAACACTAACATAATAAAAAGTGTTTTGACTATCGAATTGGAAATTGGAAACATTTATTGACATGCGAACAAAATCGGATTTGGAATAATGAAATCGAATGTTAACGAAAGAGGAATCTGCAAAATTCGATTTTTTTCGGATACTTCAAAGTATTAATTGAATGACTGGGCCAAGTATTCTTTTTTTTGGCCTTTTTATATACAAGAAAGAAAAAAATAATATATATAAGCTTATATATAAATTTTTCTTATCGAATTTCGTCAATTCTATTTCCGTTTCTGACGAGATCGAACTGTTTTGAAAACCAATACAGTACTTCGATTGAACCCAGAGAGAGAGAGATTGGAGTAGATATGTACTAAATGCAGAGTACCGACGTCGTCTTCGACTTTTACAAAGCAAAATACTGTACTAGTTTTGTTTTTTTTTGTTTCTGATTTTTTGGACAATCGAGATTTTTTATAACAACTAAATGCTACTTTTAGTGTCGTATTTCAAGAATTTCAATGGAGTTTTTCGAAACTCGCATTAGAAAAATGAAACAAATAAAGAGGATAAATAGAAAAAAAGAAAAAAAAAAGATAAAACAGACTTCGGATGAAAGTTGTAGAGATTTTCCTTATCAATAATCAATAAATAACTATCATTTTATATTTTCGAAAGAATTTTTTTTAGGAATAACTATTCGTTTTTTTTTTTTTTTTATAAAAAAAAAGTATTTTTTTAAATAAAAAATTCAGCACAGTATATACTTCAATTCCTACTTTATCTTCGGCATTACAAAGAAAAGAAAAGAAAAAAAAAATTTTTTCCATTAACTGAGATAGGTGTGGTCGTTACGAACGAGCGAACTACTAGTAGTAGTTGGCACAATCATGTGATTAATTGCCAAAATTTCAAAAACGCATATTTACTAGGCTACCATCGAAACGTATAAAAATGTCTACGAATCAAACAAATTTTAATTTTAAAATTGTAGAAAATCATGCATATTAAAACAATAAAACCTTCTATCCTTGCATGATTTAAACAGGATCTATATAATATATTCGAGACAATGTTTATGTTTAATTTGCACCTATAATATGTTGTAGTTATGCATTAGTGTGTTATCAAAACTGATCAGAAGTTTGATTAATTCGCTAATGCATAAATGTTCGATTTAGAAAGGTTTCTGCATGTTAAAATATTATATAATAATATCCTTTATTATCTCCTTAAACTGCGAACAGTTTCGCATAAAGTCGTACCGTGTCGTATTTAGAAAACTAAATTAAGGATTTAAAAAAAAAAAAAATTTAAAATTCTGTTTCGAAATGCGAAAAATGTTAAAAAAAACGATCAATTTTTTTTATAAACATATGCATCGTATAAGCATGCTGATATTTTGCAATATTTATGTTTCGAAGAATGAAAAGAAATATTTAGTCGTGTTTAATATTTTCGTATATTTTTGTATAAGAGAAATTAAAAACAACAATTATAAAATTGCTCAACAGTAAAAATATCTGTCTGCTGTTACCATCAAAACAAAACAAAAAAAGAGGCGATGTTAACGAAGCAAACAGCGACATAGGATTACTTAAAATAATAATACGAAAAGGACACACGAACACGGCAAACGGTGATATAAAATTTTAATAAAACAGACAGATTTTTAATTAGAAATCATTCTTTAAATATTAACTTCATATTCAATCTAGACGGATTGACTCGTTTAATAATTAAATGAAAGGAAGATAAATATTTGATATTCTAAGGACGAGATATCACCGTATAAGTATTTAACTAATAAAATTAATTATTACTTATTTTTTTTTTATTTATTTATTGATTTCGAAAGTTTCGCTATCGTTTAATTTATTTCGAAGAAAAACTTTTTTAAAGAAATTTCAGTTGCAATATCAGTTAAAGAAAAGGAAAAAAATTATATACACATTCTTTTTTTTTTATTGGAGAAAAAATTTCATATTAAAGAAAATATTCATGTTTAGAAAATTTTTGAAAGAAAAACTGCTACCTATATAGAAAAGCAGACGGACGAAAAAATGAACAAACCATAAAAATATTCAGAAATATATATATAGAAGAAAACTAGCACATTTGAATAATTTAAAAAAAAAATAAAAAAATTATAAGCATTCTAAATCTTTTACACTGGCTTTAAGTTTGTTATTCTGTTTAGATCTTGTTGTTTTATGTATTCTAGTATTGCATTTATTTCTACATATTTTATCAGAAAGTTTTTGTTTGAATTCCTTAACTTGTTAAGAATTTTTTTTTTTTTTTTGTAGTAGTTGTGTAACTAATCAATAATTTCTGTTTTTGTAAGTAGTAAATTATATCGCAGCAATAACGGGTGGTTAGTTTTCATGATATAAATTAAGAGAAATAAAATAATTCACTCAAAAATAAACAATTAATATGTATCAAATAGAGTAATTTTGATTCAGTTGTAAAAAATATATATATATATAAAAATTTAAAAATCAAATTATATTTTGTGTTTAATATTTTCGTATATATATATATATTACAAGTGTGTCTTTCTATAATGCGAGATATATTTTTCTTTCAAGGTTTCATAAAAAGCCTTCAGATATTGCTATCGAATTTAATATCTTTTGTCGAGATTTTCACGGAGCTGTACTGTATATCATATCTTATTTTCTAGAGTTCTGGAGTCGACTTTCTTTGACACCTCTAGGCCCACTCATAATTTTCAAGTTGCAGAAGATATAAAAAGTAGTTTAATGTTCACAAGTCAAAAAACACCGGTTCGTGATACAACTACATAATCTAGAGAGAACGTCGATAAAATTTGCGTGATTTTAAATAATTAACCATATTTTACTGTTTGACCGTAGTTTACAAATAAAATAAAAAAAATAAAAAATACAAATATGCATAGATGTCGATAATACTAACGATATTTTATTTAGGAAACAAAACAGATACGTAAGCATTACGCAAACAAAAAAATAAATAAATAAATATGTTGATTTGACGAAAAATTTTTAATTTTTTTGTTTTATTATTTTATGACTTCGTTACAATAACGAATTTGCAAAATTTGTTATTTTTATTCTGGAGTAATTTATATGCAAATGTTCGTAATAATAAACTTTGCTCATTCGTCCTTGTCCCTCTTTAAATTAAAAACTGTGAAATTTATTTATACAAAGTAAGTTAGGATACAGATTAAAATACGTTAAAAATTAATTAATTCCAATTTTTTTATGCGGATTACGATTATAAAATAATAATATTTCAGTTAGAGGTTTAAATTAACTTAACAAACGAAAGGCTGGTTGATAATTTACAATATTAGAGAATCGAAACGATTTATGGCATTAAAAAAATTCAGTTAAGTGACACGAAAAAAAAAAAAAAAAAAAAGAAGTCGTTTACGAAGGAAGTGTTTTTCACGCAAGTTCCTTATTAATATTCTAGGTTATTTCGTTAAATTGCGCTATATTTACATGCGGTATCCTTCAGAGACTCCGTGACATAATAAATTGTGCATACCTTATCAATGTTTTGATATGCTATAATAATTTGTAACATATTAGAGGCGGTTCTGCATAATGGACAAAGAGAGTAATATCCATCCTGAACTTATAACAATTATGGCACATGAGAGTAAAATATTTATTAAAACGTTACAGTTTTTAAAACGTTGGAAGTCGGATGTGTCACATAAGTTAACATATTTCGTCGCGGAATTTTTCGCACGTTAAGGAGTGTTAAAATTTTGAAAAATTTTCGCAAAATGGGTAACGACAAAATAATGTCATTATGAATGATGAGTTGTGGTCGACGACGCAGAACTTTTTTGTTAATGAATTATTGAGTAGGATAGGCAGAACATTAGAAAAATAAAGAGGGGGGAAAAATATTCTTCAGCCACGACTATATAATGGGCGGGGTCTGCTGCATTATTTTAACAGTTAAAGGTCATTTTCCTCGCGGAAAAGGGCTAACAAATCTGGGATAGAAAAAAAAGACCCTAAATATCTTTCGTGTTGTTGAATTTAAAATGATACGTTTGGAAGAAAAAAAAGGTAAAAGAAAAATCATTTTGCATGCTTATCGACTGAGAAAAAAAAAAAACTAAAAGCAATTTTGCCAATTTTGGAGAGACGCGATAAACAGCTGGTTTGAGCGAAAGTATATATATATATATATTTTTTTTTCTTTCTTTTCTGGAATTTAGAGGCGATATCGAATGATCAGGGATCAAAAATGCAATTTATTTATTCTAAGAAGGAAAAAAAAAAGAAAGCGAAAGAAACATATTCATTTTAATAAATTTGATTAAAAACCGAGAAAGCGATTCGAAAGAAAAATTGTAATTGAGAGTTATGGGAACAAACTGAAGGGCGTGGTATACAAAAATGCACTTTCGGTATAATTTATTTAAATGAAAAAAAAAAAAAATATAATAATACTAAAAAAAAAACTGAAACGATATAATTCCTACAAATTTAGAAAATGATATAATATACGTACTTTTTCCCAGTGCAATTTTCTAAAATTCGATATTTTACTAATAACAGGAACAAATAAAAAAAAAAAAAAAAAAAATAAGAGAACAGAATAGTTTCAGAAATTGCTTTGTTTACGCAAAATATGATTAAATTAAATTTAATCGAATTACTTCATGGAAAAATTATTCTAGAGATAATAATGTTATAAAGAATGGGTGGATCCTGTCTACCGAAACAACTTCTGAATTATATATAAAAATTTTTATTTCGATTATCTAACCTTCTTTAATATTTTAAAAACAGTTATGATAGAAATAATTATTCGTTAATTTAATCGGTTTCTGATGTCATATATATATATATATACAGTATATGCATTATTAAATATATTCATCGGGATGACTTTCATGCTGTAGAGATGATTCAATTTTGGTAAACGGCTCGTTAGTTACGTGTTTCAAGATCTAGAGACGATTTGGTATTGATCTTCAATCACAATTCTTTTAATACGACAATATATCATTCGTCATTGATACAATAGAGATTTTAGATTAAGGGCGATAGAATTTTAATGACGTTTGAATTAATGCAACTGGCGATTTATCACTATCTTAAGCATTTTCGTTTGCATTGTATTGGTTAGAAAATGGCTGCAAGATGATTAAGAATATCCATCACGAATAGGTGAAAAGAAATGTCTCTTAGGTGTAATTATCTTATACAATAAAGCGCTTTTCGATTCGGCATGGGTGCATTAACAAAAGCGACTGAAGCGTTTTGTTATATATATTTTTTTGTTCGAACTTGTGACAGCGGCTAATAGCATTACGATCTATTAGAGCTTTCTCTATTGACGACTTTCATTCGTTGCGACAGAAAATTGATAACCATTCGATATCTGAACGTAACCTTTCGGGATGATTGACATGCCATACCTAATTCATTACAGCAACTATATCATAACTTATACAGCAACAACTTATGTTATAGGATAAGGCAAAATTTCTTTTAAATAACAAAGATGCATTTTACTGAATAGTGCGAAAAGAATGAAATCTTTTTTTTTTTTTCAATAGGAAATTCATAATGTGAAACTGTGCTAGAAACTTCATACTTCACTTGAGCCTATTATAATTAAGAGCAGAAAAAAAAATAAATCATTAATAGACTAACGAACGAGCAACAAAAGAAGAGAAGATTAATTCATGAAAGGACAAAATAATTACTTTAAATAATAAGAATGAACTTCTATAATGTTATCTTTCTTTCGTAAAATTAAATAAAGAAACTTCGTTACTTAGCTTCTCGATTGTTATTTTAAGAAAAATGCGTTAGAAATGTTTATTATGCCGAAATTAATTATCCAAAGACAATACGGATATTATATATTTTTCATATTTTTTAAATGATATATTTATGCGATCCTAGAAAGATTAAAGTGAATACTGTTGTATAAGATACAATAATTTTAAGTTAGCAGCGCTGTTTTGTAAATAAAATTTTCAGATTAGTCAACTTAATAAGAATTACTCACGTAAATATAAGTTAGTAAACAAATTAATTATTTTTCATAAGTTAAGAATAGTTTTTAAAATTTTAAAGAATCTAAAAATCCAGACTCTTAAAAAAAATTAATATAGACTTTAAAACGACTCCAAGTTTCGATCGAATTTAATCATTTCAATATTGACAAAATCATTTTGGAATTCCGTGAACGAGTTATTTGGCCATTTTTACTCCTAAAAATTGTTCGGTAGAGTTAAAAAGACAGAGAGAGGGAGGGGAAAAAACATTCCATTTATTTTTTGGTAAAAATATTTAGAAGAGAGAACACACAGAGAAAAGCCTATTGACAGAGAAAAACAACAGAAGACTTGCTATCAAAGTATTTGACATTCACATATTGACATATATCAAGAAGAAAAAGACTATCTTCGTAACCTGGCAACTACAGAATCTAAGAAAATCATATCAATGGATAAGTGAGAAACTATCGACATGACTGACATATTAAGTAATGTTATATTGTACATGTTTTTATATAAAGCTTTTATCTGTTATTTAACGGGGGGAAAAAAAATCTGTTTTTGAACATTTGAAAAATTCAAAATACTCAATTAATTAGTAAAATTATTCTACAATCCGATTAAATTAATTGCTGAAAAAGAAAACTCAACCGCTAAAATTAAAAACTTAAAAATAAGAATGTTAAATAATTACCAGAATTGTAGAGACTTCTTAAGGTAAGCAGCGTAAAAATTCTTTCCTAAACAAAGCAATTACTATATTATCATTATTTGCCTCGAGTGATGTACGAAAATATTTCCCCCCTTTTTTAAATAAATTTTCATGAAGCTTATAAACATTTTCAGAGATGAAATGTTACTCTTAAAGCAATAAAAAAAAAGAGAGAGAAGCTTGTTATTATCTATTTATATTCAGCAAGTAGCTGTTTCAGTCATGCGTTAATATTCATTATCTAAAAAGAATTTTAACAAACTTTAAATTTTTTTTTTCCCCTTCTTCCTTTTTGAATCTGTTAGAAGTGGAATGCTTGAAAAAGCAAAAGAGCATCAGAAATAGTTCATTGCAAACTTTGCGTAAAGGCATGCTTGCCTTTTATAAAAGCTAACTAACTTTTAAGATCGTTTAAAATTTTACTGATACAATTATGACTACAGATGCTATTAAACTGTAAATAACATTAATTAAAAGACTCAATTTTGTATGATGGAGCATCTAAAGATTAGTGCATAAATCACGAACCTGTCACTGGATAAACAAAACATTTATTAAGACGATAAGTTGTCGAATGTCAATTGTATCTCTTACCTTTGTATTTTTGCTTTCTAACATCAACCTTGCTGACAATAAAAATAAATGGTATAAAGAAAATGTCAAAAATGGCCTTTATGATGATGCATCGACACGTTACCGTTCAATCATTCACTATCACCACTGCTAGAGATTTCGCTTCGGCCAGATAAAAAATAAAAATAATACTGCAGTAGTATTTTGTAAATCAGTTGTAACGGACAAATTATTTAAAATTACTTAGAATGAAAACAAAAGAAATATATAATCTGCATATTTTTAATCAAAATCATATATTGAAATCAGTTGGATGTTTTCCAAGATGGGACTTCTCAGATGCATTATAATTTACATTGCATTATGTATCTTGAAACAGTACCGACTCCGAAACGAAGACAGATGGACGTTATGAGATTCGATAGGATTTAACAAGAAAGATTTTATGGAAAAAGAAGATACATTCAAATTCAAAATATCTTCTTGAATTTCGATATATATATGGAGGGTCAATATTTTACAAAAATCAACTGTTTTATCTGTAGTTATACATGCCAAAGTTAGCACTATCTCATAAATTATCCTGACAGCGACACGTTCATATTTCCCCCCCAAAAAAAGAGCATTATTTCTAAAAAAGAATGAAAATAATGACAATAATAACAATATCATTCCGAACTTCATAATTCTATCCATGCAAGTTATTTATTAGATGTTAATTTTTAATGCTGTTTATTATCAAAATCATAAATTCGAAAACATTAATGTAATTTATTGTAATTATAGTTTATACACTCGAGTAACTTAAATCTTAATTTAAAATCAGTAAGTTAACTACAATTTCCATAAGTTAAAAGAGAAACTGAATTATTATTATAAATATTTCTAAACAATTTTTATAAAAATCATTCGTTTCTAAATTAAAAAAAAAAAAAAAATGAAAGAAAAAGATATGATGCTTCTTGAATATAGAACATCTGTTTCCGTTTTATACTTTGCATTATATTTTTCCAGCCAAGAGAGCAATAAAAATCGAGAATGGAATTTTTGTTTTCTTTTATTTTCGTATGGATATCAAAATAAATATTCTCTAAAATAGGTTAAATTTTGAATAGATTTGTTTTATTGTTTATCATTAACAGTTGGATTATCATTATTTGGCGTTAGACATAGTCCAATTTCCAATTCCATAAACAATGAAGTGAAATTCGTGACTATTTCGTATATTTCCGTTCTCTTTTGGAACAATATGGATTCATTTACATAAAACTGGACAAATATAGACTGAATATAAAATTTAGTTCTAGCATACCTGGAATATTTCTTTCTGGAAATTGCCATTTTATCGAAAATATTCCAAAATACCTCTATAAAATGCGAATATTTGTCGAATATTTTTTCTTTTTACAGAATTGAAAACTGATTTTCATATTTTATAAAGAATAAAAAGTAAATGAAATGAGGTAGAAACTTACGTTTATTATTAAGATTAGAAAGATTTTGGTGAGTTATTAATTTATTAAACTTCGATTTTTTTTTTTTTTGGTAAAAACTGCTTAAACTTCAAAAGTATCGAAATTGGCTTAAGGTTAATTTAGATGTTATGAAAAATTCTAATGACATATTCTAACGCATTATATATCACATTATGCATTTCAATCTACAATGGACATCACGTATCGATAGAAAACATGTTCTACAACAGATAAGAGCTGATAAATTCCAGACTCATGATGGAATTTGAATCCCAAACTTAAAATTCAAATCAGCTATCCATATGCCGCTACTTCCATCCATACTATTTTGTATTCTGAATTTTTGCTTGATATACACTACATAAGCAATAGAATGTGCATACAACATTCCTTCCCAATTTGCGAATATTACTTTAGCACTCTACTGTATGTGTAATAAAGCAGTAAATCTCATAGAGAGTCAAATTTCCTTAGGTATAATTTCGATCGAATATTTTCAAAACGAGATTTTCTCCTGCAGTCAATAAAGTACGATAAACAACGTTGCAGAATTTCTGAATATTTATTAAAATCTAAAATGTATTCATTTCATATTTTAATATTTCAATACTCTTACCCCGTATAAAAGTTACAGACATGTTTCGATAAAATTAAACAAAATTTTTTTTCATAGGCGAAAAACATGATATCGACCAAAATATCTATAAACTTTTGACTGTATAGATTTTCAGAAACCATCCTAATTCGTTAGTGTTGGAGAAAAACTGAGCGAAATGCTATTTAAAAGTACATTCACGCGAGTGACAGATGGAGATTGTTCAGAAGAGACTTGGTGTGTGTACTAAACTGTTGATATTCAATTATCCGCTAATAGAGAATTAAAGAGCGTCATTTGTACTATCAAATTACAATTAAATGAGACACTAAAATTTATGTATTTTTTTTCGAAAAAATTCTTTATCACTTTTATAATCATCCTGTTAAATTAAGAAACTTTTAGACATGTTATAAATTAGTTGTTTAAAGTCATTAAGTTTCGAAGTAACTATAATTTCTGCATTGAAATCATTATTTAGATTTAGCTGGAATTAAAATTGTGTAAATATACAAACAAATACTGTAAACACAAAATTTTCTAACATACTCTTCACAGAATATATTTAATAATGTACAAAAGCACAGTTGCAGTATATATTTAAGTATTTTTTACATATAAACAATTTTATGTAAATATTTTATATAATATGTATATAGAGATATATTTTTATATATTCTACAGAACAAATTCAAATATGTGTATGTGGGGAAAATATATTTAAAAAATATTTAATATTTAAACTTTTAAACTTGCAAAATGTATTTGATCAAAATCTATTAACTGCTCTTTAGATGACAATATTACAAGTAAAATTAAAAGCACTTTAAGCAGTAGCATGAGAATGTAAAAAATGGCTGAGCCAGCCGGAAAGACGATACCTATCAGCATTGAATAGGAGAATTAGAACGTATGAGACATGGAGTTTTCTATGTGAATGCAAATCAAACCAGGTTTATCCCATCTCGATTTTTAAAATAAAACTTGTTAAAAAAATTCTTTCCATGTTCGAAGTTCTTTTCTTAGTATTTCAAATGTTTTTGTTTGTAAGCCTGAAGAGGGTACAGTAGTACCGAAAACGTTCGCCTGAATAAAGTGTTTTTTACATTCTCATGCTACTGCTTAAAGTGCTTTTAATTTTACTTGTAATATTGTAAAATGTATATATATAAATGTGTATTATATATATATATATAGAATAAAAGCAGGAGAGATGACGCACCTTTTTTGTTTACTGGTAAAATTATGACGATAATAATCATAATCAAAAACTTTTATTATTTAAAATAGCTTACATGGAACCATATGCACAAAGTAATGCCAAAAAAATTAGTTAAACAAAATGAAAAAAGTAACAAAATAAACAAATTTTTTCATTTTGTTTAACTAATTTTTGGCATTACTTTGTGCATATGGTTCCACGTAAGCTATTTTGAATAATAAAAGTTTTTAATTATGATTGTTAATAATTTTTTCAATAAACAAACAAAAAGCTGAGCCATCTTTTCGTTTTACTCTAATGTGGATTTTTAGCTATCTTAAATAAAGCACATCAGCGTCTACGCTGTTCAAACAAATGAATGACAGATACTGAATGCTATAATCACTACCACACTGACATCTATGCTCTAGAATGTGAATATACTTAACTGCGTCGTCTCCCCTCCGCCGCACCATCTCTCCCGGTTTTACTTTAGATTAAATTAAAAGTTTACAGAAATAATATAATAAATTATTATTATTTTTTATAAAATAAAACATAAAACTTTTCTTGTAAATATTCTAATTATTGAAGTTCCGATTAATTCTGATTAAATAAATTCTATTTAAATGCTCTCTCTTTCTAATAATTTATTATTCATTTCTACGAATCAATACTTTGCTATTAATTATTCATCCTGATTGAATTTTGCAATCGTCGTCTTGTAATTTAGTAAAGATATTCATTAAAAATTTAAGCGTTACAGTTATTTATTAAATATTTACCATTCGTCATCCATAAATTAAAACGTACGTGTTTTTTTTTTTTTTTATATATATAGACTTTATACTTATTTATTTAAATATTTTGAAGATGATATTAAAATAAGTTCTTCATATATCAAGATGAAGAAATAGTCACGACTAGAATGATGGCAAACACAATTTGTCTTAACGCAAGTAAAAGTATTTTTCGCTTCCTAAATAAAGAATATTGATCAGTTTTTATTTAGTTTTTCACTATTTTGTTTTAAGAAATAAAAATGAATATATTTTACCATTTTTAAATTTTATTCGGTTATAAATTTATTTTAATCTGTAGTTTTAATTAACAAAGATAAAACTTGCGAGAAAAATCTGTTTATTTATTTATTTATTTTTTTTCATAATGTTGACGATACGAAAATTAATGCATAAATTAAAATCGTAAAATTTTATTTCTTGCACAAATTGTTTATATGATAATAAGCATAATTTAAATCAAGAAATTCCAATTTTAATTTCACAAAAACAAAGCAGATTTGCTTTCATTAAACAAGTTACGAGTAGAGTAAATAAACACTGTATAAGAAAAAAAAAAAACTAAAACTAAAACGAAAGATAATAATCAAAAATTTATTAAGTAAAACAAAAAAAAAGTCTAATAATAAATTCATAAAAGTTAACGAAAAAACGATTTTTTTTTTTTTGTGTATTTTTCTCAAAATTGAAAACTTTCTTCATGATTGATGTATAGAGTTTATTTTCAGACATTCCACATGTCATTAATGTAAAATTTTAACATGGCGAAATGTATGGTATCATTGAACAACACAATGACTGCAGTATATCATTTCTGTTTGTAAAAAGGACATTTTCTAACATTTTTTTATTATTATCGATTCAGATTTTAGAACTCCACAATAAGATAAAATATTACGAAAATGGTTTTCAGTATCAAACTTTCTTTTCTAGATAGAGAGAGAAACACAAGTTTTTAAATTGACATAAAAATCCGACATGCTTGGTAGAAATATATATATATATTATAAAAATATATATTATATTGTCATTCAAAAACAGGAAAAATGAATAAAAATATATCTACAGTTTTCTTTTTTTTTTTTTAAATTCTTTTTATCTTAATTAATGGTTCTAATTTAAAAAAAAAAATATTTCGTCTCAATATTCTTATATTATTTATCACAATTTTTTTCTGCAAGATGATTTTTTTGAATTACTGTTATTGCCTCGTTTTTAAATGACAAAGTAAAGCAATGATTAGTTTGGAAAAAACTTTCACTTCAACATAATAGAAGATTATAATGTCAGATAAGATGCTCTAGGGAGTTACCATAAATGGGAAGAAATCGCAAGAGACTCTAATCGAGAGAAAACGTCATGTATCAAAAGTTACTCTTAAACCGGATATATATATAATATATAAAATTGTTTGGTTTAAGAGCACGCATATATATTATACTGAAAATTAAATTTTATCAGCCATGAGGATAAAAAATAAATCGATATTCGAAATAAAGTTGAGGAAAAAAAAAAATCAATCATGTAATTTAACATAATTAAAAATTTCTAAATTAGATCATTATACTGACATGTTAATCACATTCAAAATGTTTTCGATGAAAATGAGAAAGTACTTAATTAAACTTACTAGAAAAGATTCTTTAGTAGTGAATGTGATTGGATCAGAAGCTTCTACTTCTTGACAGTAATAATGGACACTTCCGTGATGTTGAACTAATTTATTGTTACTTTTCGCCATTTCTATTAAATCTAAATTTATGCTGTCAGCTAGAAACTCGACCTGGAAAAAAGTTAGAAGAAAAAAAGATTATTATAATTAAAATCATTTTGTTTCGTTGGTAGAAGAAACTTCAGTTTTAATCTAAATTTAATAATTAAGACGAATGTAATAAGTTTATATATACACATTCTGTTTAATATGACCGAATTTTAATTAAGCAAGTTACATATCGAGAACAACAATTTTAAACGGATTAAATTTTGATTAAATGGTTTGTAACTTACCAAATGATAAATTAATTTCTAGATTTATACTAAATAATAAAAATATGTACATTTATATATATATACACACATTATTATTATTATTTATTATATATATATAATAAAGACAATCATGTATTATAAAGTGGAAAAGTTTCTTTTGTCATGTGTCTAGTGGGAAATATAATGTCTACATCAAATATTATACATCGAAAGACGAATAAGGGATCTCAAAGGGATTAAAGTTTTGAATTTTATGATCTTCTTCTTGAGCATTTTCTTTCTTTATCTCTTACATTTCCAACAAATATCCATCACGGATGAAATCTCACACCTCTTTTGCTATCTTCATTTTTTTTTAATAATAATTTTTTTCCCTAGATGTCAATTGTTCGTAATAATTGAAACGATAACGCTGCCTAAATGTAAATTTACATTTAAGCATATTTATCGTTTTCAATAATCGTCAACGTTTGAGCATCTGGGGAAAAATTATTAAAAAAAAAAAAAAAAAAATGAAGACAGTAATAAGATATAATAAATTAAATACAGCATGTATATATATATTTTTTTTCATTTTAAAATATATATACTTTACATTTTGATTTCTAAAAAAATAAATTCAAGTTAAAATATTTATATACTGTATCTTGAAGATCTACTATAAGCTGTAGAATAAAATGTAATCAAGACAATAAAAACATTCAACGAATTTGAGTAGTTAAGTCGAGACATTTTCGATTTTTCTCTTCTTCCTGCTGTTCCTTTACTTTTACAACAAATTAGTTACTTAAGAATAAATCCTACAAAGTGAAGAGAAAAATCTTTATTTTGATTCCCTATATAACTTTTATTTTTGCTTCACGTCAAGAAAATAATTAATAATTCTCTCTAATATCAGTAAAATATCCGATATCGATTTTCGAGTCAGTCTGTAAATCTTTGATGAAGTTACATCTTATTCTTTCAACATCTTTCTGGCTTTTATGTATTTCATATTTAAAATGATATATTTTATTGCTTTTCTCAGTACATCTCTTTCAAGAAACCTTTCTATATATATATATATATTTTTTAGTATATTTATTTAATTCATTCCATCTGTTTTAGATATTATAGAACACATTTTCTGTAATATTTTCTAAGCGATGCTACATCAATTTATTATTATTATTATTATTTTTCCACATTGTCTCGATGCTTTTAAATCATACATTTGACATTTGAGAATATATTATTCGTCAAATTTTGTTATGCGTTTTCGAAAGGATGCGTAGCTATTCGCGGGATATGAGGGCGTACTTAATGAGGCATGATATAATTAAGAGGCCCTCAAGATCATTATAACAAGACTTCGTGAATGCGGCCCTGCAGGATATATGTGATAATGAATACGGTAGC
>WUQG02333811.1:0-18760 GCA_011317285.2 Androctonus mauritanicus | reverse complement strand
GGATGGGCAAGTTGTCGGGTGGTATAGATAAGTGTAGGGCCCGCCGTAGGTTCCCAGTGACGGATGTGGGCACTATCGAAGCAGTCCGATTCCGTATAGGAGCCCACAAGCGAGCCCCCAGTGACGAACCTCGGAACCACCAACGCGAAGTGGCCCCTTTGATCGCCTTTTAGGACAGGTGGGGTCAAACTGCGGGTATATTCTAACACCTGAGGGATTTATGAACACCTGAGGGATTTTTTCTACCACTGAGGGATTTATGAATGTCATTCATTCGTGTGCTTTTATACAATTAAAGAAAATATTTTTTTTTATTTAAAAAAAAAGAGAAAAATTTAAATAATTGTTTTATAATTTAATTAATTTTCTAAAGTAATTTTATAATTCAAGAAAATTGTCATGACACTATTCAGATAAAGAAAGCCAGAAAATTAAAACAAAAAAAAATTGAATGCCATCTTGTTTTAAGATGGCGAAGCAGTGGAACTTTTCTCGCCATTTATTATAATTTTATGCAAGATTTTTGCACAGATAATGTTTAAATAAAAATATGCATGTTTTATTTTAAACATTTAGTGCTCGGAAAACAAAATTAGTAACATTAATTTAATTAATTTAAAGTTGGATATAATCCTGACTTATTTGTAATTAAACAGTTCGAATTTATTAGTAAATGTTTATAATTATTTTCTGTCATTGTAGTTTTGCAAAATTTATTCAAATTTATAAAAAAAATTAAAAAATTGTGACTAATTTTAATTTTAAGATGACAAACTGAATGATAGATTTCCAATTTTTTGACGCTTGATTAACAAAATACTCACTCAAAAACTTCCTCTCTTATCGTTAATTTTCAAGACATTTTATAAAATTATAGTGAATATAGTGTAAAACAAAGTATTTCTTTTTTTTAATCTTTTATTATTAATTTTGCTAAATTTGTTCGGGTTTTATCTATAAAATTTTAAATAAGTCATGTATTCTCGAGTATAAGCCTACACAGTATAAGTCAATCTTTAGTTTGGTTTCTGAAAATTTATACATAACTTGATATTAGAAAATGTGATTAAGGGCATAATCGATTCTGCCATTTTTATATATTTCAGGCATATACGTATATAAATTTTATTCCCATATTCGTTTATGGGAATCTAATATGATCCGAATATAAGTCGATCCCATATTTTTGATTTTGAAAAAAAATACAAGATTTTTTCGATTTAAACTTGAATATAAGTCGCCATTTTTAAGATCCTAAATAAAATTTAATTAATAGAAATATTTAATATACTCAAGAATAAAGAATTACTAAATTTGAAGATAATTTACAAAAAAAAAAAAAAAAAATCAGAAAATTTAAAATAATAAATTTAAAACAATCGAAATAATTAATATGAAAATAATTAAAGGAAGTTAAATAAAAGATAAACATGAAAAGTTTAGTTAAAAAATAAATAAAATAAACTAAATAAAACTTTAAAGAAGTCAAGTAAATAAACAAACTAAAAACGAAATCGATCAGAATAGAACGACAAAAAAAAAGAAAAAAAAAACTTTAAATGAGTAAACTTAAACTTCCCGAAATTTTATCAAAACTTCAAAAATAAAATTAGAAAAAAAAAAAAACCCAGTTGTTTACTCTTCAGTTAAATGCCATCCAGAAAATAATCACCATATGCATAATTAATATTTATTTCTGAACATTAGATAAGGATTAAATTCTCTTATCGCTCAGAAAGAATTTTTCTTCGAGTCCTTCTAATGACTAAAACTGCTTTTTCTTTTAAATATTTAATCGAATTGCCATTTCTAGAGACTTTTTTTTTTTTTTTTTTTTTTTTAAGTAGTCTCTCTGTACGTTTTTTTTATATCGTCTTAATATTCATTGATATCGTTAAATTACTTATAACCATGTCATTTCCCAATTCCCAGAGATGCCGTTGGATTAACTTTACCGATGAAATATGTTTTATGTATGTTGCTCTTTCCGATTATTGAACATAGCCGCTAATTATTGTTTCGATAAAAGGGATTATGTTACTTTTTATCTTAATACCTTCTCGGTTTTTTTTATAAACTATTTATAATCCTAATAAATGGAGTTTACAATAAATTAGTTCCGCTTCGATAATGGTCTGCGACACTATAAAAATTATTTTGGATATCCGATCTTATGAATGAGAATTTTAATGTTGATGAGTTTTCATATCCCGCTTCACTTATTACGAAATAATGCAATTAAGGTAATAAAAAAAAAACTTAAATTTTATGGGCCAACACGATCCTTAATGATTATTAAGTGATTATGATTTTATTAACTGTTGTTGAATAGACTTACAGAATTTTAACAGCTCATGATTTCATCAAATGATGCTACTGAAAAGAAGGCTCAAATATCTAAATAAATTATAAAGTATGAGAGCTAAAAGATAAAATGAATCTCTGAGAGATCCATTTTATCTTTTAGCTCTTACACTGATCTCGTAGTTCTTACACTTTTAGAGATTCATAATTAGAGACTTTTTAAATTATGAGTTTCTTATTATGAATCTCTTCTCTGTTCATAATCTCAATTTTAGAATAGAGATTCATAATCAAAATTAGAGAAAGATTCACATTTAGATAAAAATTCATAACCTCTTAGAGATTCATAATTGAACTGAATCTCTAAGGATTCAGTTCAATTATCAATCTTTAAAGATTCACAATTTGTTTTTTAATTATGAATCCTTAGAGAGAGATTCATGATTGAAGTGAATCTCTAAGGATTCAGTTCAATTATCAATCTTTAAAGATTCACAATTTGTTTTTTTAATTATGAATCCTTAGAGATTCATAATTGAACTGATTCTCTAAGGATTCAGTTCAATTATCAGCTTAATAATAATCTTTAGAGATTCATAATTAATCTGACAATTAATTATGAATCTCTAAAGGATTCTTAATTAAAAAAAAATTTAATTACGAATTTCTGGACACAATCCTGACTTATTGTGTCCAGAGATAAGTATTATAATTAATTATGAATTTCTAAGTGATTCATAATTATGAATTTTTATTAATTATGAGTATGAGATATATCTCAAAAGTATGTGTAACATACTTTTGACATATTATAGCATAATGATCTAGTCTTGATCAATGTGTGATTAAAATTGCTTCTAATGATTTACACGATAATATACGAGAGCTTAAAATGCAGTTATCGATGCATCAGAGAAGTAGTAATGTAAATAGCATGTTCACTAATAATCCATTTTAGTAATCATAAAAAATTATGGATGAAAAAATACTGTATATTTAATAGTATTTTAATTAATTTGAACTCAATAAATAGTTAAATAAATTCTATAAAATAAAAATCAAATTATAGAAAGCGTTTTAAAAGTTTAATCATCTTCAATTTATGTTTACTTTGCATCTAAGAGAATATTTCTGAGATTCTCTAAAAATATCCCCTCGGGATTAATACAAATAGAGTTACTTGAAAAATTGGCAGAAAATTTTCACACTTTTTTTCTTTGTAACTTTCTCCATCACTTACAAAAAAATCTGACAGACTAATGCAGCCATCTTAAGCAAAATGGTTATTATTGATTTTTCCTCTCAGCCCGAGGTACTCTAGTTGCAGACTTTAAATTGACATATGTTAAGAGTACGAAGAAAAAAAAAAGGAGAGAAGTGTTGATTGATATCAAAATGTCTTAAGATGTTCAAAGTTGGTTGTTAAACAAACTAGTTAAATAAGTTTTTTAAACTTAGTCGAAAGGATTTTATCGATCTTGTTATCTATCTCAATCAGTACGTTTTCGTAAGAAAACTTAAAGGAGATTTTCTTTGATGAAGATCTCGATTCTGTTAAAGTAAAAGGAAGCAGAGAGATTTGAGTCTGCTAATAAAAAGCTGAGCTGAATTATTAAAGCCGAAAACTTAATTTGTATCTCATTTGTTATACGAAATAAATCATTATTTAAAAAGTAATTTTGTATGGAATATGACATTTCTTAATCTAACTGATCTGAATTGATAATTATATTTTAAATAATTTATAGATCTTACTTGCAAACTACGTATTATATATATATATATATATATATATATATATATGCAGCTTGCTCATGAACAAAATGAAGTATACATTCTATTTTTACATTGATATGTTTGACATCAAGAATTATGTTGAACATTATGTAATCCATATTCTATATTTGAAAACATAATACATTATTATATAAAATTATGATAATGGATTTTAATCCGGCAAGTTTCCGGATTTTGGGATTTTCCGGATTTTTGACTTTGGTAGTATATGTATGCCGAAGTACATACGCTGCATATACATATATATATATATATATATGCAGTATATATGTAGGTTACACATACAAAGTAAATACTTTGCATGTATACAAAGTACTTTGTAAGTGAGTACTTTGTGCAAAGTAGTATTTTGCATATATATACTTTGTATGTGTATATGCACTTTGTATTTGTAATGCTGCATATACAGTACATATGCAGCGTAACAAATTAAAAGATCAAATATTAAAGTTTAAAATAACGATCAAACTTTAATATCATTTTTAAATATGATTGTTTGAAAAAAAATCAATAATTCAGAAAAGTTTACGGATTTTAGAAAATTCCGGATTTTGTCTACAAGAAATTATTCTGTAATATATTATACGTTATACAGATTAATGTGTAATATATATTCTAAATTACTTTACAATATAATTACTAATATCTGGTATTCCAGAATTCGGAATTATCTGAAATCCGTACACGGAAATAAAAGAAATTTGTAGATTTTTTTTTTTTCCATCGAAATTAATGATCACGAACTTTTTACATAAATCTAAATCTGGTAGTAAAAAAATACAAATATTTTTTACTACGATATTGAAGCCAGCATACAGTTCATATTGGTCATAAAAAATATAAAGTCAAAAAATATTTTCTTGCCATCAAAATTCCTCAGCAATGAAAAATATTGCAAACGTTATCTCAAAATTGTTTTTGAACCTTAACCCGGAAATTATTTATTCTTACTTTATGGCTCATCTCTTCTAATAAGATGCAAGTAAGAGTACTTCATGAATTACTATAAATATAAATCTCTCCATTCCAATATTTTACTTGTCAGAGTTCTATTAATCTTGTGCTTTGCTCCAAAAACTCCTCATTAATTTACGATGACTGCACCGTATTTTATTCGCCTTTTTATATGAATGAATTTTCACTGGTCGTAAAACCGTTATCGGTACGCGATTAAAAAATACTAAAATTAGACTAAATGAATAGAAAAATACTTATTTACGCCATTTGGAATTTTAATTCTAATAAAATTTGTAGTTGACAATATTTAAACGTCTCTTTATAATTAAGACATTTCACGGTTTGATTAAGAAACCAATTAGTATAGAAACCAGGGATTAAAGATGACATCCCGAAGAGGATTTACTCTATTAAAATTAAATACGATTTACTCAAGTAAAGTTATTAATTAAGTTTAATCAGTTTAGATTCCATATTACTTACGTTAACTCACGTAATTCTAAATATATGCGTTTATTTTCTATCCATGCAATGAACAACGAACTTCACGATAAATTTCAAAAAGACTTTATAAGAATCTTCACAATTTCCATTTTTTAAAGAATTAAAAATGTATAAAATAATATCTTATTTTGCCATTTAAAGTAGTAAATATAATTTGTATATCAAACGCAACGTTTTTTTGGAATATCGCTATATATATATACATACAAGAAACTTATCCAAAATGGTCATACAAAAAATTGTTGAGAGAGAAATATTGTCCACATTTTCCCGTTTATGTCTAGCAAAAATAAATAGACTGCGATTGTAGTAGCGATACGGTAACTTTATTCTGTTATCTGTAATGAGGGAACATATAAACAGGTATTTCAAAGAAGAGTAATCGTATTTTTTCCTGGATACCGGAAGCCATTAAATATAGACATTTCAAGAGTTATTTTATTGCTGAAAACAGTTTTTTTTCTTTATGCATTTTGACTCAGAATTGAAACTTTTAGGATTGGAATCTGTCTTATCTGCAAAGCAATGCTATTCATCGAGTACTGATGATATACCGTGATGTAGATTTAACTATGCAACTATATAATTTTCTTCAAAAGTGACTTTATATTCATGATGAACATAAAGGCATTTAAAACTGTACATTGATATTTTCAGGTATAAGGACAAAAACCTAACGAAAAGAAAAAGTAACAAAGGTATTCTACATTGCTGGTTTTGGATATAAAAGAAAAAAACCTGAAATCGGCAATGCAGAATGTTTTCAATGCAGACATGTTTAGAAGAATGTTAAGTTTAAAAACAAAATATAATTAATTAAAATGTATTTAAATAAATTAATCAATGGTGATTTTGCTATTCATCTTTCGAAGCATGTTAATATTCATGTATTTAAATGAAAATGTTTTTTTTTTTTTCATTTGTGCCATCTTTTCTTATTCTTGCATAATCTTTCTGTTCATTCAAATATAAATCTAATTTTTTTTTAAAAGTTTTTCTTTTTATTTCTTGCTGATTTTCTGAATAAAAATTAATTTTATAAACTGGCATGTTTTGCAACTCACATTTTCCTCTGCAAATAAGTATAAAAGATTTATATGAAATAAACAATTTGCATGTTGAAATCATTAAATAATCGACTAGAAGAATTTATAGAATAGTTAACTTTTGATGTCTTTCGTTAACCAGAAAGAGATCTTAACAAAATTACACATGAAATAAAGCAAAAATGGCTGAACGTGAATATAATCGTTGAATAAATCCGAAAGAAAACTACTTTGCTTCTAACTCATTGCTTAACTTGCTTAAGATCGTCTGCGTGTCTTTTACTCTGTCAACAAATAATTGAATCACTCAGTTCCCATTAATCGTTTATAAATTTATCAATAAACCACTTAACAAATTGTATTTTTCTATAGCACCAAATGTAAAGAATAAATTAGCATATGGGATAGAGAGGAAATAAGTTACTAACTGTAACTACAAACTTGTAATTTCAGAAATTGCAGAGAAAATAGAATTAACCATTTTCGCATCCGAAACAGAGTACTGAAGAATCCCAAGAGTTCTGTCGGATTAAAAGAGAAAGAACTTATTTTCCTTGACATTTTCTAACTTCTGTTGGAAGACTTCCAACTTCAGTCGATCGTTATTTCGAGTTTCATTGTAGTTGCCAGAAGTCGTTTAACCTCTTCCCACTCAATAGGAATGTTCATTCTTAGTAGTTTCTTCAGTTTAGATAAAATTTCTCGCCAAGTTTAAAAGAATTCAGTAAGCACACTTTTTTATATAAACATATCAATACAGAATTAATGTTTAAACATGACAAATATCATTAAAAGAATTTTACTGCCATTCGCGATTCACGAAACAATTTTGCACTTCTTTTTTTATTCCGAGAATTTATATTAAATTTATTTATATAAATAGAGATTCTCGGTCGTTTCTTTCCTCATATTTTATTTATTATTTCTCAGTTTTTCTACTTCTATCTATAAATATGAATATTTTATCGAAACATAAGATTCAAAAACGTGATGTTTTATTTAGATGGAGGCCATGAAGGAATTTTCATTTTTTCGGTATTTTTTTTTTTTTTTTATGGATAAAATGATAAAAAAACATAAGTATTTTAAATTTCGTGCAAGCAATATCGAGTTAGATTGTTTTATAATCTGAACAAAACTGTTATATTTACATTTTCAATATTAAACTAGATGTACAACCATAAGGAAACAATAAAATTTTCGATATTATTTTATTAAACGAATAAAACAGAAAAAATGATGTGCATTATTTCATTGGTATGGTTCCAAATTCTTTTATTGTTTGCAAAAATTGAAACCGGAGAAGATCATTGCTCCTACTAAATCTTCATCTTGCTCCAGAATCGCAGGACATTAAGAGCGTTTCGTCTTTAACAGAATGCTTCCTAAAATCAGATTGTCGCTGGTATAACGAACTAGAAAATAAATAAATCTCTAGATTATAGTCGAATTGAGGTCAAGATTTACTTTGCAACGAAGCATCCTTAGCAAATTTCTGCCTAATGAAGTAAACTGTTTTAACAGCAACGTCGTGTTTGCTCAATACATACAAAGAATATCATTAATTATGTAAATTGTCATTTAAAGTTCTCAGGAAATTCAATTGTTTCTACGTTGAATCTTTTACATTATTGAATAAGTATACTTAAATTATGAAGAGATTTATCAATAATAAGTCGCTGATAAATCTAATCTTGTTTCATTGGAAGAATCTCTAACAGAATGTAGATTCTGAACTTAATCTATTGTTAAAGATGATAAAATAAAAGCAAATATAAATACTTAGATGAATATCACCTTAGATTAAACTACTAACACAATATTTCACCCGAAGATCACTCGAGAGAACTAATTATGAAGGAATTTGAAAATGAAGACGTAATCTTTAATCTCTAAATTCTCTCATAATTACTAAGAGATTGAATTAAAGATTATCGATACTGGAATCGGATTAATAGATCATTTAGTGAGAAATAATCTGCATATATTTATGCTTAAGAAACATACCGATAAGAAAATGCAAAATATGCACATTTATCTTGTTCTTGTTTGATAAAATACGTGATTTTATAGAATTTTCGATAAACAGGTTTCACGTACCAAATCTATGACTAATATTCATATATTATTGAAAATAACACGATTCCTGTTAAATATTAATCTAAAATTTTTGATTAAATGTTATATTAATAACATATTAGACATACTATGTTCAAAAACATCGCTGCATGATAAGGAAATGAAAAGCCATCGATGATAAATCGTTATTTATTTCTATAAATTCGGCTATTTACAAGTTATATAGGTTAAATAACCAAATATTTTTTATTAAAATAAAATATTATTAATTTAAAAATCAATTTTGATCACTTCGAAATTTTAAAAAAGCATTTCCTCGATTTAGGATTTTAATTTAAAGGTAACAAAGTATTAAAAAAAATAACGATATTTTTTTGGTTGTGCATTTTCTTTCCCCAAGAAATTTATGTCTCTTCTAACAAATTCTACTAGAAGAACTCATAAAATGTAAAATCTAGAGTGATTGACGATTGGAAATACTTAAAGTGACATATTTTCTGCAAGATTGTCTTGCATCGTAAGCAGAAGTAATATCTCTTTATGGACACATATCTAATGTTGCTCTAGTAGAATTTTTGCTCAAATTCAGACAAATCTCTTTTGTGGAGTTCTAGTTTCTTTATATTTTTCTTTTTATTGAGTTTCCTTATCCATTTTAAAAGAAATATGTGCATATATCTTCCAATGGTAGTCAAGAGAACTCTTTAAACTACCGACTTTATTTCTTGGGCAATTTTATGTTGATTGGTTTTATCCTTTTTGTGTCACATCTATTAAGATTATTGGCATTATAAAGGGAATCATTTCAGTTGACTACTCTTGTTATTAAATGAAAAACAGTTTATGAAAATCATTGTTGCTCTAGTAGTATAATCTAACAGTAATTAAATATGCTATACGATTATCGCTTTAATAACAAAACTACACATTGTTATAAATCTTAGTATTAATCTTTATACATATTGTAAGCACTTAATAATGTTATAACAGTTTTATTAATCGCGGCGTCGCTAGACGCGATGCGCATTGAATGACCACGCGATTAATGCACTGCGAAGACAATTTATTACATATTTAATATACATGCACGTTCTTATACTGTTAAATGTATAACATGTGAATTCAAATCTACTTCTATTCATGGAAACGCGAAAATAAAATAAAGGAAGCTAAACCCGAGATAGCCACAAACATCTTTATATCCAACATTCTGATCCAATGTGTCCCCTTTGACCAATTGACTTAATGCGTCCCAAAAGTATTGAAGGCATTTTGTGCCAAGTGAATGTCTTGCTAGTCTCACTGGCATTGAAATTCTCAACGACTCCCCCATTAACTCTCCCATCATTCCATCTTGCCAGGATATATGACAAAAGGAGTGAGAAGTTTGACAGATTTTTATTTATGTATTCACCAGGGATTCTGAATATCTGCCAGAAATATCTTATATTATTCATCTTTAATATAAAGGAAGTTATTTAATTCAAATCATTTTATTGTTAAAGTAGCAGAAGGATCTAAAAATTAATTGCCAATCATCTAATTTTGCGACGATATTGATTGACACGACTTTAAGTGGTTTCGACAAGTAACGCGCGGCGCGTCGCATTGTATGACAAGCATTAATGAAGTGATGGTTGAAATACAAAATTTAACTTATTTTTGAACTAATTTGTAAATTATTATTATTTTTTTTATACAAAAACATCATAGAATTTAATATATATAATCATTACAAAATAATAGAGATCTACTTATTTTTTTTTGTAGCTTATTAAAATATAACTCCAGTAATCTTCTAAAAATGCATTTGAGATGCGGAGAAACAAAAAAAGAAACATAAAACCTTAAGCTTCTTAAAAGTGTTATCCGTTAATTTTGAGGATTTTGTGGAAATCTTTCAGAAATTGTGTTAACTAAAACAACAACTGATAAATAAAATATAATGAAAGATTATATTGCAAAGGAAAAAAAAAAAAAAAATCCAATTTTACTTTTGATGAATAATTATTTGTTGTTTTAAAATATATTCAAAATATTAATTTTAATAATGATGTATAACTTTTTAAGCATTTAAAAGTAATAAGTTTTCAGCACAAAATAACAAAATATTATCTTATACATCTTATTTTTCGTCAATGACTCTCAGCACATAGAAGCGAAGCGACGCGACACGACTAGATTGGATAAAATATAAACATTTAAAACAAAAAGCTTTTAAACTCCACATATTAACAAACTCCATAAATTAAAAACAATTTAAACCTTACACGTTTCGATAGTTCAGACATAAGTACAGTATAATGAACAATACAAGATAAGTAGAAAGTCATTTTTGTATTGATAGTGATCTTGGATTGGATACAATTAGCTAGATATATTGAAACAATAAAATTCTGCATTATGGTCAGAGACGAAATAATAGTATAGATCATGATTTATTATGATAAAATCTCTTAGCTGGAAAAGAGTACAATTGACTTCTTGTCGTAAAAATATAGGACAATAAACTGTTGGGTAAGAGATAATTGGATTATTTTGGTCAGTTCTGTATAAATTCATGCTGGCTTAATCTCATGTGGTTATCTAATTTTATAAATTAATGATTCCTTTTGTGGCTAACAATATTATATTATTAAAAATTAATATCTGAACAAAAACATGATTGAGTCTACCAATCAATAAATAGAAATGATACCATATTGTGCACTGGAACTTTATATAACATCACATAGATTGAAGTATATATCAAGTACAGTGTGATGTATTCAGCTCCATTTTCGCAACTATTTTCTAAACATTTCTATAAACATGTTCCTTAAATAATCAGTTTTAATACCAAGAATTTAATTTTAACGATAAAAGATTGGCAAACATCTTTGGATTCATCCGATCTCTTTGAACACTATACATAATATTAACAATAATAGAAGTTTTAAAAAGCAATTCCTTTATTTTATTAATAAAATCAGCACTTTAACTCGATCATATTCATAAAGTTAGTTGATGTTAATGAGAAACGAAAATCTTTTAAACAAAATTTATGTTATTCCAGCATGATCTAATTGAAATTATCTTAAACAATAAATATAGCAGTTTAAGTTAGTGAATATTCAAGAATCAAAGGAAGTATTGTGTAAGATTCTGATCTCTTTATGATGTATTAGAGCAGAAATTCAACTTCCTCTTTATTCTCCAAGATATTAATAGAGATGATAATTTTCTTAGTTTAATAACTTATCTGGCATGTACGTAAATAATGATCATTATTAAATGAATGTGTTTAACTTTAATTTATGGAAATATTTTGAAAGTTTTATCGAAAAATATTGCTTTGAAATTAAAAAAAAAAAAAGAAAGAAAAGTGTATCATCATTCATCAATGGAGATATATGGTTGGGAAAAATACCACAATCTCAATATTTTTTGAAACTAATAACTATTTTAAGATTAAAAAAAAATCCAAATACGGATTTATCTTCTTTGAATGTTTGTTTATTTACTAAAGATTTAATTGCGTTTAAAGGAAGAAAACTTTAAATGCAATTAAATCTTTAGTAACTTTAAAGGAAGATAAATTTAAAGGAAGATGTCAGTTAGAGAAGAATACTTATTTTATCCGCATCGAAGAGGTATTTAGTTGAGATTCTTATGAAACAAATTTCGTTCTTTTCTCTTAATAAATTACTAATACCGAAATTATGACAAACTATTGCTTATTTATAGCAAAGAGTGTCATCATTTTTCTTTGTTGAAGTATCGAAATGTCTCAGAAACATCCGGAACGAGACAGATTGCCAATAAGCTATTTTGCAGATTCCATTAGTCATTTTGTAGATATTGAGAATAAAATATTTCAAAGACGGAATGTTCCTGTCAAACGAACAATTAATTATTCTTTACTGCAACTGTTAAAATTAATCAGATAAATTTAAATGGCCATTCCGATTCATTTGATGTTAAATTTATAAAGACGTGTTTTATTCCACTATATATATATACAGTATATAACCAATCTGCTATATTAAGAAATTTATTACGTTGCGAATACCGTCGCGATGTCGCGTAGAAATCGAGTTATACATATATATATAATCGATTTTCGTGAATTTTAATCTTTCTATGACGTATCATATAATGTAACCGAAATAATTGAATAAAACATAAAATATAAATTTGTTTTTAATTAAATTTTTAACCGAATTTCATAAAATATCCATAATATTCTTCTAGTTATATATTTAATAACGAGTTGCTTCGATACGCGATTGAATATAGATAATTAACAAAATTTTAAAAGTTCTAAACAATGTTACGAAGTGATTAATTTAAAACTTATCTATAAATAAAAATAATTTTGCGCTATAATTATCAATTTTTCCAAAAAAAAAGAAATAATTTATATTAAATCGACTGAAAACAAAGTGTAACGCGTCGCGCGGCGTGTAGTCCGAAAACATAAATAATTAAATTCTAATTAAACTTTTTAAAGATTTAAAGAATATTATTGAATTGAGAATAGTTTTTCTGTATAATTATCAATTTAAAAATTTATATCAAATAATTTTCATTTAATTTAATATAAATAATATTTTATGTTATTTATATTACTGAAAACGAAGTGTAACGCGTCGCGCGGCGTGTAGTTTGAAAACATAAATAATTAAATTCCAACTAAATTTTTTAAAGATTTAAAGAATATTATTGAATTAAGAATATTTTTGCTGTATAATTGCCAATTTTTAAAAAAAATTATATCAAATAATTTGCACTTGATTTGATATAAATAATAATTTATACGTTAAATCGAATACAAATGAAGTGCAACGCGACGCGCGCGGTATATATAATTAGTTTGCTAAATCTAACTAACAAAATTTATTTAAGTTTTATTAAAAATATAAATCACATTAAAAAAAATAATTTTTTGCATTACTGTAGATATTTAAATTCTATTTTTTATATATTCATTTTATTCAGGAAGCACAAAGGAGGCAGTGAAAGATTTATTCATTATAAATTTTTTATAAGATACAAACAGGCAGTTAAATAAAATAATATCTTTATTACACATAACACGATTTTTTTTAGAAAATTTTCAAACTGAAATGCATTAACGTATAATTGAAATATCTATAAAACTGAATATTTGCATCAGAAAGAAGTTTTATTTTATTTTTAAATTTAAATATTTTATAAGTAGCAATGATACATTTACTTAATTTAATTAAAAAAATATATATTATCCATTAAAACTAGAAAGTAATCGAAAACTGAGAGCATAAAAAATATAAACACATGATAAATTATTAAGATGAAAAAATATTCTGAAGTTTTTAATTGAGTGAATGTTAAAACAAGGAATTATATATATATATATATTTAAATATGCTACTACATTAACAATTTAAATTATAATGGATACTACACTAACAGCAACAAATAAGTGCATGGTATCATGCTTGACATCGATTAACTGAAAAAAAAAAAATTGCCTCGAAAATCTGTTTAAAATTTTGGTATCTTTATTGCAATTAAACCAAAAAAAATTTTTTTTGTTATTTTTATATTCTTATCTAGAGAATTCCTGTATTAAAGTTATTGTACTGTTGGGATTAAAAAAATAAATGAAAAACAAAAAAAAAAAGAACAGAATGACAGCGATCGAAATGATTTATTGCAGTTGCAGTTCGGCAATTGATCAAAAAAGAAATTTTTATTTTGGTTTTTCTTTTCCGTTTCACGAAAATTTATTGTTTTATCGAGAAAAATTTTATTATTAATTGTATAATTATATCCAAATTCCAATAAATTACATATATACGTATATGTATATATGTATATCAAGTAATTTTAATTAAGGAGAAACTAATGGTACGTTATTAAACTGTATCATGAATGCTTGAAAGATTTTTCCGTGTAAAATTTCATTTTAATTATCTTATATACCTTTACAGAATAAATAGATTACAAAAGCTTGTTTACTGATAATCGTTTTTATTTGTTTACTTTTTGAAAAATTTATTATGGTTGTCTCGAGATTAATCACAATTATAATATTTATGATGAAAGAATGTTTATTTATGTATAGATATAAAGATGTATGTTGTTTACACAGCTGTCTTCAAATGAACAAGTAATATTTTTGGGTCACAATGTTTATTTATTGAAATGTTTCTGCTGAATACAAAAAAAAAAAAAAAACTTTCAAAACAATATCAAAAATAAAAAATTGCATTTGAAAATCGTTAAGCATAATTAAATAATTTAATCATGGTTAGTGAATATCACTAACCATGATTTTATATAAGCTTTTTTTATATTTATTTCTATGTTTTCATGGACGAAAATGCTGCATAAAATTTGTGAATATCCATGGAAAAAAAAAAATATATATATTTTTTTTCGTTTAGACTTGCCTATTTTCTTAGTATTTATACATATTTAAATTATATATAGTAGAAAAAATAATATTTAATTATTTACGTCAGGTGAAGTCACTGAAAAATTACTTTCAAATGAATAAAATTGATTACGTTGTTTTTAAATAACTCGCCTATTATTTTGGTTAAACAGTATACTTGCAGAAAGAGTTTTTCAGGGATTACTGTAATTTAGTTAGGTAGATCCAGAAATTTGCTTGAATAATTCAACATTCATTAAATATGGAAATTGTTTTTGAGTATTAGAAAATTGTTCAGAGGATTATTTACTTAATTGAAATTTTACTTAATAAGATCTAAAAGTAAATAAGCAAAGACCTTTACAGTAGGCAAAAGAACCAAAATTACAGTCATTAAAGATAATTCTCACACTTATTAAATATTTGTTTAGGTGGAAATTATCTTTTAAGTAAGTAAAATTGCAGTAAGCAAACTAAGAACAAGTATCAAAGTTTCATTTTCCATCGTTAAGTAAAGCAAATCCTTCTCTCTCATTAAACACTCTCAGGTATCACTGTAATTAATTTTATTATATCGTTAAGAGGCAAAGAACTTTGTACAAATTTATTTTAAATTAGTCTCATATATTCACTTTCTCGGGCAGTATCAAAACTATTTAATTAAAATTTGATATTGCTAGTTTTATGGTATCTTTTTTTTTCTTTATTAAGAAAATATTGCTGCGAGGTTGAAATATAAATATTTAAGTGTAATTATGGACAATTCAATTAAGATCAACGGCCAAATTAGATTTAATCACTGTTTTCGCGGTTTCAGTATTTTTTTTTAGTGAAAATTTTTGTGAAAAAGTACATACATTTTTCTTGTGAAAGTTTGTAATTCAGAAAAAAAAATTGTCAGTAATTTATTTAGAGGAAATTTTAATCATTTTATCTTCCAGTGATAAGATTAAAAAAAAAAAAAAATTATTCTTTCCTTCAAGTTGCATCGATTCACGTCAGGTACTGAATTACTGCAAATCTAGTGTTTTGGGATTTGCTCTTGATTAATTATGCTGCTGTGGTGAATATATTAAGCATATTATGGTAAATGATGATCTTTACATGTCTTGTTACAGAGTAGAATATCTTGCTAAATATCACCTCTGCGAACTCTCCTATTCTTTCTTATTAAAACGTTTTAAAATTTTGACATCGAAGTTATACTAAACTCGAGTGCAAATCAAGCATAAAACTTTTATTTATTTAATTATTTTAGTATAAATGCTTTTGAAATAAGCCGTGAAATAAATTTTTGATACTCTGCACCTGAAATATAAATCACCACCTGAATAAACAAGATGTGAACCTGTTTATATTGAACATACTAATCAAACAGGTGTAAATCTCTAGAATCTCTATTTACAATTGTAGCATAGGGATGATGTTTGCTTTAATCGCGTTCTGTCAGTGAAGCAATGTTGACATTCATTTTATCGCTATATCTAAACCGTAACGTTATATAGACCAGTTCTCACTCGAAAATTGTTGCAACTTATTTGCTTTACTGCTTATTTTTGACCACACGCAGTTTTGTAGAATTTTAATATCAATTTAGTAAGAAATATTTTTATTTTCGCTACATTTAATAAGTAATTTATGTTTCTAACGTAATATAAAAGTCTGTTTTCAATATAAATGCTAGAAATCCATCCAAAAAAAAAAAAAAATTATTTTTTAAAGAAAATTCTATAAAATTCGAAAATTGTTAATTTTTATTTGTTGCTACTGCTTTTTTAAAATTAATTTTGAAAAAAAAAATTGAAATATTTGTTTTTTTTTTTTTTTCGTTTTCCAGATTTTTAATTTTTATAATTAAAAATCTTATAAGCGAAAATTAAAATACTTTGACCTATTTTTAATAAAATTCGTTTTATCACAACAAATTTTTAAACATATTATAAAGTTGGAATAACTTATATATTTATAAACAAATTTAAAAAAAAAAATTAATATACATTTTTGGAAACTTTTTTAAGATTTAACGATCGATTGAAGTTTCTAATTGATTAGCAAAATTATATTTCGTAAATATTTAAAAAAATAATAAAAATAAAATTTTCGATGAAAAAAATATTTAGAAGATACCGGAAAAATTAACTTTTTATATCAAAGAAATTTAATTATAAAAATTTAATTAGTTATAACATAATTTAGTTTTATAGTCTAACGGTAAACGTTATTTATTTATTTATTCTTTTTTTCTAGAATTTTAGAGATCAATTTTTACGAATGTTATCGATTAAAATTATTGTGAACAGAATCATATTTGCAATTACGGAAAGCAATTCTAGAAAGAAAGGAAAAAAAAAGTGTCAGTTTCGGAAAGTGACAGTTTAAATTGAAATGTATAATTAAATATCGGATTCTAGATTCAATTTCTACAATAATTAACTTTTAAACGAATTATTCTAGAAATCGGATACACGATTGTGTTGGCCGAAACAATAGAAAATCGATACAAGTAAAAAAAAAAAATAAATAATTAAAATTATTTATTATACGTATCGATTAATAATTTTAATATAATAAATTTGCATTAGAATTTATTTAAATTAATGCAAATTATTTTAAAAAATTTATACTCTTTTTTTTATAAAATATATAATTTTAAAAAAAACATAAACAATAATTTAAGAATAAAATAATAAGTTATAAATGGATTTTTTTTAATATAAAATACTATAAAAGGTAAAAACAAATAAATAAAAAATTACGAATGAAATTCGGAATAAATTAAACGCGAAATATTTTTGATCGTTAAGCAAATTAAGAATTTTTTTTTTTTTGCTAAAATTTGCAAGAATTAATTTGTATAAAGAGGAATTATCGCATACTATTCAATAAAATTGTTCTCTCAAATAGAAGCTAAATAGTATAAAATTAATTAATGTAGTTTAATTAATTTTTATTGTTGATTAAACTATACGATTTTAATTAAAAAAGATTGAAACGCCTAAATTCATTCCCTAATAATTTATTTATTCTTATTTTTCTTTAAAATTCATGAAGATGTTTAAAAGTGAAGAAAACTTACAAATTCTTCAGTTAATTAAAATTAATATTATCAGATATATTCTAAGGTATTAGTAGTAAATTATGAGGTAGATTTATCTCCTAATCTATCTGTAATACCTCATAAATTATAAATTTTAGTTATCAGTTACTACATTAAAAATTATTTATGAGAATTTATAAACTGTTAAAAAAAAAAACTAAAAAATAATGGATAAAATACGTATAAATTAATATTTATTTAGAAACATTTTTGACAGTCGTTTTATTAATCAAAATACCTTATAAATTCGATTTGCGGAAGGAAGAAAGACGACAATTTTTTGTTTATTTATTTTATTCGCTTCCGTTTGCTAGAATAATCAATTATTAAAGAAATCAGGAGAGGGCGCTAGTTGGTTGTACTGTTCATCACTGTAGGCGGTCGTGCAGACAGTAACAGCAGAATCATGCAAGAAGATGTAGCGGATCGGATGATTATACAGATGACATTGCACAACGTACAAATATTGCTCTTCTGACGTCACGCTTGATCGACTTTGTTCATATATGTGTTATCTACAGGGTCTGTTGCGAAATGTGTAAATCATACTTATCAATGTACTGAAAAGCAGCC
>WUQG02333700.1:0-18760 GCA_011317285.2 Androctonus mauritanicus | reverse complement strand
AATTTAGTTATTCGTAAAACTCGAGTCAGCAAAATATTATAACTTCTAATGTGATTTTCTTTCTTCTTTGTGCAAACTAAATTTTATTGATGTAACAGAATGTTTAATCATTTACATCTCTCTATTATGCAATCACTCTAGAAATTGGGATTATTTGCATATTTATTATCTATCTGATAGCAATCTTGGATTGTTTGGATAATAAGAAAGGATTATCACATAACAATTATGTAATATTTCTGTTAGATATATGTGGAGTTGCCTAATTTTCGTTTAAATTAAATTTAACATTAGGTAATACGAGTTAAGCACATATAAAATACTTAGATCACACTTCTAATTGAATGTTTCTACGTAATAATTTCTTATTATGTTCCTGTGGAAACAAGGAAACGTGTTAATGCTCTGGCTCTACATCATGCAAACGGATAATCAGATTTAGTCACGAATGCTTCCAAAATTTTCGTGTAAAATTAGTGACATATATTTATATAATTTAAATTTATGTTTAATTATTGTGCATCTCAGTTTACATACATTTAATCGATCGTTTCTCGCAAGAACCGATTTTACGGCTTATTAGGAATCCCATTTTCTCATTAAGAAAATCATTCAATCAGGTATATCATTCTTTACATTAATCCTATCTAGGTCAGACAAGAGACGAGACCTTGTACTTTAAGAAAAACATTTAAAAAAGTTCACAGGAAGTAAAATAATCTAAATGATGTTTACTCGTCTTTCCGTAGTTTTTACTTTTTATTGTCTGCGACCTACTTTCCTCTTACAGACTTTGCCCTCTTTTAAAATCATTTATTTGGCCAATTTGCTATTTTTCGGAGTACAGTAGACTGATTAATATGCAGAGAAAAAGATCATAATTTTTTCCGGAATTCTTTTAATACAGAAAATGCGTTTGAGTAATTACAGAGATCGAATGCCGTAAAGTAATTCAAGAACGTTCACTCTGACCTTTTATCAATCCGAAAATCCGAAAAATCGATTTCTGATGCTGCAAATCAAAATTGAAATGTATTTAGAGACGATGATTTTTTAGACTCTCATTTATTTATGGTACACCAAATTGTTTTTTTTTTTTTAACCAAAGAATCACTTTAAGACTCCAAATAAAATTTAACAGGACGACCTGTAAAAATTTAATAATTATTTTTGCCAGAAATATTTAATTCGAAATCAGTCGAATTATTTACTCCTCTAATTTCATTTTGCATTTGCACATGTTTAATAAATTTAATTTTAAAAAGTCGAAAAAAGTAAAACTATTGCATATGACTTGTATCAAAACTTTAATTTCCTTTCTACTCTCTACAGGAAATTAAAGGAGACAAAAAGGTTTTTCTTAAAATATTTAGGAATATTTTTTGATGAAATTTTTATTTGAATTACGTCAGATATATTGCGGAATAGCTGACGCTTGCCAGAATTCTTTCTCACTCTAACAAATTCTGAAATATGTTATATTAAAATAATATTTTAACTGTTTACTATAACATGTTTTAATAACATTATTTTTTATAAAAGAATCAGCCTTCTTATAAAAAATTAAAATAAAAAAAATATACGCTTAGAATGAGAAAATCCAGCTTTATTATTCATTTGATGCAAAGGAATTAAAAAGATTTTAATTTTGCATTAGTGTTCAACAGATGCCATTGTTTAAATGTTTATAATAAAATATTTAAAGCCCTTTTTCGGTAAATTATATTCATAAAATGCTATTTTTGATATAAACAATATTTGCAAATGATACTTTGTGCAGAGTTTGCATTTATAACGTATTTTAATTGACAGAAAGAATGATGTTCACATTTTTTAGTTCTGTCCATTCGTATTGATAGATTTAAAATTTGCATAAAATTAATTACTTAAAATATAATAAATACATATATATGTATTGATCTTTATAATGCTCTACTTTACTGCTGCAATGATGTTTGTCAAGATATCGTCTAAACAAAGAAAGTGAAAAACAAACTTACTTTATAGAATCTCAATATAAAAATGCTACGTATTATTTAATAGCATTATGTAAAATTATGACATCTTAATAGGATTTTGTAATAAATATTTTTTCAAAAATGAACTGTACAAAATTTCTTATAATATTTACTTGAAAAATCATGCAAAAATCTCGCTTGGAATATTAATACTCAAAGTTTATTTAGAAACATCTGAGATCTTCACAGAAACGACAGATACTAAGTTTATCTTTCATTTTAAAAGAGACACAAAAGTAGATTTTAATAAACTCATTTAAAATTAATTATCATTAGTTAATTTTAGTTTTAAGTAAATCGAATTGCTTAACGCAATACTATATAATATTCGAAATGGTAAAAAAGTCGCCATTTTGAAAAATAACGAACGATTTAAATATAACATATGTTATTCAGACCAAACCCGATTTCGTGAGTAAATATAGATAGATATGCTCTATCAGAGAATGAACTAGATCCGTTAGACCACTTACATCACTCATAAAATAGTGTACAAAGCCTGGAAATGTTCCCATGCACAGTTTCGATGCATGTATGTCACGGTTATAAAATATTCCGTGTCGCATTCTGTCGATCACGGTCGTTAGAGACAGGTGGTACTGTCATCAAGTATGGAGAAAGGAGCAGTTCCAATAAAGTGCGCATTAATCGAATATAGGTCATAACATATTTACCTATAAAAATAGAAGACAGATTTTAATAATGTAGGCCTTTATTTCGAGTTTTAAGAAGAACGTACATAAAATATCTCCACGTCGAATTCTGATTATAGAATAATTGGACTTTATCCAAGAATTCTACCACCAGGATTTCTTGAAAAATCAAAGTAAACTGTGTATTTCTCCTAGAATAAAGAAGAATCGCGTTGATAAACCGTAGCTTATTGCCGTTACGTAACAAATAAAATAAAAAACTGTAAGTAATTTTAAACAATAATATATTATAGATTAAGTTCAGTAAATTTGACGGTTCTCTAAATACACGTCATTTTATTATTAACAAACTAACAAACCACCGGCTCGATTCGTGCATGTTTAATAAATGGCAACTTATTTATTCGATTAAATATATAAAAAACAAATTCGCAGTTCTCAAAATGCAAACTAATATCAAAAAACAAAGATTCAGTCCATAACAGAATTAATAATTTTAAATGTCGAGTAGAACTCTTAAAAATAACGAATATCTAAATCTGTGGCTACAATCATTGATAAAGAAAAAATCGATAACTAGAGAAGTACTCTCAGAGAAACGAGAAAAAAATTTTTCTGATGCTAATATTTCAAAAAATCACACAGCCATTAAGTAAGGAAAAATATTTTCGCATTAAATACGTGAAACTACTGTATTACATCATATCGATCGTTTAGGAATAGTGCTGTTCAGAGAAAACTAGAGTATAATTCTCCACCCTCATCACGACAAATATTACGTAACCAAAAATTAAAAATTCAGATCGCGCAAAAATAATATGTCACGAAATACATCTGCTTTGTTTCTTCAAAATAATTTTCTCGGTTATATACTTAGTGTTTACAATTGAAATTTTGGAACAGTATCAAAAATCTAACTTCTTACCTCTATATGTTTTGGATCCAGTTTCAAAATAAATTATCGAAAGAAAACCTTTGATTTTATTTCGAATTATTATTAAACACGTTTTTAATCAATGTTAAATTTTTAATTTGTTTTTAATATGCCGGCATTAATATTTATTCAATTACCGTATATTCAAACATTTTCTTTTTAGCGAAAATAATTAATTAAAATGTTATATTCGTAATATAACTTTATCCAGTTTTAGTGTCACGCTTAATTTTTAAAACGTGATTATTCCCACGTTTCTACTTAGAAATAATTAAATCATCTAGAATCTGCAAAGGCGAATGCACTTTTTGAACTTGAACAGTGCAATAACTTACATGCTACATATTTTCGTTTAATATTTCATTTTGGTAAGAATGCAATCTGAATGAAGCTTACTGTTTTTATTCATTTTATCCATATAAAAGTCGTATAAAAATCAAGGATTTTACAGCCTGAATAGTATAATGCTTTTTTTATGAATTAAATATAGAAGCGTATCTCTCGAGAGCTATTTTCGCAATTTTATCATCGTTAAATGATGAAAATGATAGAGTAACGTATAATCCCAGTTTGATTACGTAGCCTAGATATTATAAACTATCTTTAGATGGCTTTTCCTCCATATTAAGTCCCGAACAAACACGATTCAGCAAATAAACCACTCTGAAATCCATTATTCACTTTATATTTGATTTCGTAAAGTGAAATGTTCCTCTATGTAAGAGAGATTGTTTGCTCAATGGAAATACTTTGGAAGGATGGATTAAAAGTTACTTATTTCGAGTTTTAAACGTGGAGATTTATAGTTTAGTAATTAAAAAACTGGCTAATTCACCTAAGGAACAGTAATTTATTCACTGGTACATTAAATAATGTTTTATCGACTGCTGAAATTGAATTTTCTCTCTCTCTCTCGTAACAAGTTCGGACATGTGGTTATTTCGCATGGTAAAAATGCCTTGCGTGCTTCTAAGAACGAGAAAAATCTCACCTAACGTGCTTTTACTTTAATTCAATTATAGATTAATAGTTTTATCGGAAAATAATTAAGATCTTGGCTTATCATTCTAAAAAGTGTTCGAAATCAATAAAAAGTACGTTTACTCTCCACTTAACTCTTTGAATATAATCAACTCATAATTTAAATTAGGAAGTTTTAATGCGAAGTAAAAATAAAATATAAGTTACAGTTCGTTGTAATTATTTCCGGAGCAGTTAAAACTCTTTTAGTTTTATACTGTCAACATCCGTAAATTTACAATAAGAGGAAGTAAGTTAAAACTTCGTTTATCATAACATTGTATTTTACGATGGAAGTAAACATAAACGAGCTAATATCATCTTTGTCTGTAGATTTTATTTTATCAAAATTACAAAAATATCTTTTGATTACGCCTGCAATAAACAAAAATTGTTCTGGAAGTATTTAATTTCTCTGCAGTGATGCATTTACATTATATCAAATTCTATTAAAAAAATATAATTTTATATCAAATTATTGTCGAATTTTATAGATAAACTCAAATTTTTCTATATAATACAATATTTAAATTGCATTTTAAAAGATATTGTAACAAATCTGCGTTTCGTTCCAACGACACATGTTTATCAAACTTCGAAATTTTAATGTATACACGTGCATAATTTTTAAAATTTGTATCAATAGTTTGATAATCTTTTCGGCCTCGAAGTTAAATTTTTAAAATACAGAAAAATAATATTTCAAAAATAATAGTAAAAAATATTACGAAGCAATATTGAAGAGAATGACGAAAACATTTTGGAATAGGTACAACAATTTCAAACGAATAGAATCTTATTTGATATCCGGATAAAAATCTGCCCTTTTATTCAATGAAAGGATAAATTTAATACCCAAAACATGTCTTCACATTTTATGTAGGTTGCTTTATGGATCCAGATATCTCTTCGTAGGTTTATGTAAGCAACATAACTTTTTATGGTTAATAATTATCAATTTTTGTGTTTGCCATTTTGTAAATACCGCCTTCTAAGATATGTAGCCTATTCAGCGGTAATATTTATTAATTAAAATTCTTATTAACAGCATATTTTGGAAATTAGTTATATGTCCGTGCTGCCACTAATCTTCGATCTAACTTCGAATGTAAACACATCTTACATACTGTATGTATATTAATATTCCTAAATACGTCTTAAATATAAAAGTTAGAGAAATGTTAAATTGGACAATAAAATTTTATTAGATTATTGAACTGTGATCTTTTCTAGTTATTAAGGCATTATTAGTGGTCATTTAAAATTAGAATCGTCGACGTGATTTAAAACAAATTAGAAAATGTTAACTTTATCAAATTGTTTGAACAAAACTTAGATAGATGTATGAATGCTTTTACTGAGAGAGAAGAGAAACTTTCGGAGGGAAATTAAGTACTCTCTCCGAAAGTTTCTTTTCTTTCTCTCAGTAAAAATACCTGAATTTTTATTTTTTTATATTCTCGCGAGAATAAGCAAACAATGTACTTTGGATATTCATTTTGATGGTCGGCGCCCGTCTCTTTCTATTAACATTTTACGAACTATTCAAGCCGAAATGATCGATGACAATGTTTTTGTGAAGATAGAGGTGACATTGGTGGTTGACGTCACGTGAAATATTGTCAAAAGTGAACTTTAACTTTTGTTTTTCTTATCTTTTCTCTAGCGTTATTACACATATCAAAACACAAAAATCTAATTGATCGAAAAAAAGCACGAAATTTTCTAGTCTTATAGCCATTTTCTCGACCTTGGAGATAACTTTTCGGGAAAGATAAATATCATTTTATATGCTCCATAAAAGATAAGATGCATCGACGAATGATTTTTTAGTTGAGATTTTTTTTTACAAATTCCGAATCTCTCTATTCGTTACCTTTACTTTATCATCACTCATATATCACAGTTAATGTTTTTCAAAACTTTTATATAAAATAAAAAAAATCGTATAAATATATTTCCATTTCATGTTTTATTCAACAAAATACAAGCGCACAAAAAAATTCAGAACAACAAATGCTACTAAGTGATCTTAAGCTAAAATATAAAAAAATTAAGCTTTATCATTACGAATCGAAAAATAAAACTCAAAAATATAACTTTTTAACTGGCAATTACATATTTATGAATTGTTTAACGCATTAACTGCTAAGAAATCTGTTCGTTTATTATTGTACGAATGCCATAAATACGTATATTAACAAATATTGCGCTTTTATTATTCGATTTTCGACCTTAATCTGGAGAAAATCGAAAAAAATTATTTAAAAAAACGAAAAAAAGACCTTTTTCAATTTTTTCTGAATTTAAAACTATCTTGAAATTATAGGAATAAGAGTATAAATCATATTTATAGAAATGATCCAGTTACAATAATTTAAAGTATGACATCTGGGGAATGGAAGTTATCAACACTGCATCCATCAATCTTTCAAATAATAATAATGATTATCTTGTCGATTTAGAAAATTTACAATTTCTTCTATAGAATAAAACCTGGCCAGATAAAACCCTGCAATTTTAAGATTATTTTTAGCGAAGGTTTTTTTCTTCTTTTTGAAGTTGGTCAATTAATAAATCACTAAAATGGATGCAAACGCTATAGAGATGCTGATGACAGAACTGATAAAATTTTTGTCAACTCTCCATTAAATATTCTTGAAAACTTATACGATATTTCATAGCATATTTTAATTAATTAATTAAAGCAATAATTTATTAATCATTTACTGTACTTTATTAATGTATTATTTTGCGCAAAAAAGCCATTTTCTCATGAACTGGTACGAGAATTTTCGCGCTATTAAAAAATATGATTGAATGACAAGTGACGTTTATATACTTTTTATATAGAAAAACTTTCGTGAATTATATATTATGATTTAGTTCGGATTATTAATAGGTTAATGGTTAAAAAAAATCAGTTTGGTGAATAGGCAATATAAAGTTGGAGACGAACTAAAACTCTTTCGTGTTTCGAGACGATTTGATGATAAAGCCGATGTTTAAAAACATTAATAAATGAAGAGTCATTTGACGTGGTTATAATTCAGCATAATTTTAACATGGCCTAATTCTCTTTTCTGCTAGATCAATTTAGAAATTATTCGGTTCACGTTCGTTTCTCATAAAGTTATATCAACCCGATTCAGATTTAAAACGCAATTTATAGCCGGTTAAACAATCGTGTAATTTTGTAAAATAAATAAAATTAAATCCGAACATTTGACGAAATTTATACGACTTGCAAAATAACTTTTCATGGTTTCTTTAAAGAATAAATTTATACTATCGAAGTCTCCACTTACTATCAACTTAAGTAGCTTTTATTATCGATAACAGCATTTTCATGGCATCAAATGAAGTTTTTCTAAAACAAGCACTATTCAAATAGACGATTTCGAGAAAATTTCCAATTACTTTATAAGATTCTCTTTTTTTCAATGAAAAACGTTACTGCCGTGTCCACAAATGCGAATTTCTTTTGTGACAATATATTGCATATAAATAGACTTTAGAGACGAATTTAGAATGAGTTAAATGGAAAATGTTATCTTAGAAAGGTTTTCCTTTAAAGAAAGCAAACAGCGGAAGTGTAACTTTATAAACTTTATAAAAAAATGTTAATTAGTATATTTGCATATTGATATTGAGAATTGATTATTTTATTTTTGAAAAAAATTGTGTATATAATGAATCTAAAAATTCTAAACTATGATATAACTCAGAATAAACTTAATAGACATTAAAATACATAAAAACTCTTATTAGTTTACAATCATTAATAAGTTATGCAGAATTTAATTTGAGAAACTTGTTAAAGAAGTAAAATCCTAATATCCCACAATATTCTAATAGCTGTTTTATATATCAATAAACAAATATTTAAATGCTGAAACTTTTAATGGTATAAATTACACATTAATATCTTATTTTAAGGATTAAATAATTGTATAGGAGGCGACGTATTGGCTTTCACATCGAAAATGTTCGATATAAATAACGTATATTGATTTTTTTAGTTAGATTTTTTTTTTTTAAATCTGCTTCTATATTAACTGTTTTGTAATACGTCAAACGTTAAAAATAGTAAAATCCATATTTTTGCAAAGTGATAAATATTAAAATAAGTATAGAATTTCGAGTAGAAAGTTTATAAGTTAAAGAGTCATTTTGTACATTTTCATCCATGAACTCGTAAGTTTGTATGGTTCGTAATTATTGTAAGATATATTTTATCTTTCTAATCCCAAAATCTATACAAGAATTCCAATATTAATTGCCAATTTGAAAACATCCAATTTCACTAAGTGAGTTATCGAATTTTATTATGAAATGTTATAACTCTTCATTATAAGTGGATTTTTCATCGATCATTTTATCTTCTGAGGAATAATTAATATATAAGTTTTTACAACTATTGTTAGGATATTATTTTGAGAAAATAATGATTTCGTGTAAAAGAAATGAAACATTGGTAAGCATGAAGCGCATTGATAATTGATATTAAAATATTTTTCATTATTTCCATTATTAATTTATTTCCACATCAATGGAAAAACTCTTTGTTCAATAAATCATTCATAATTTACAACTAAATAAAAATTAAATTGATGCAATGTTAGAAATGTAATGTGTACAATAAAGTTATGTATGTTCTCATTGTTAATTAAATACAGAATCAATGAGACGTTTCATACAGAACCAGTGAGAAGTTTCATATGAAAATCACTGATTTTCATATGAAACGTCTCACTGGTTCTGTATGAAAATCAACGATTCATGAGGTTCATTAAAAATATATGAAAAGTAACTGAAATTGCTTTCAAATCTATTTTTGTTTTAACAAAATAAGAATTTCATTTGATTTACTCTAGTTCGTATCATAGAGAATAAAATTCCTGTCGGAACATTGATTTGACGTTGCTATAGGACTTAAGCCAGAATAGAAATATCGTAAGCCACACAAGTTTATATTTGTATGGCTTACGATATTTCTATTTTGATTTTAATCTTTATTATCCTTATTATCTATTAGTAAAAGTATAATTTTAGATGCTAAACTATGCATAAATAAAAGTTAAAGTAATATTTTTCGGTTAAATTTTATCGAAATACTAAAAAAATATGCAATGCAGTGCATAAATTATACGAACACATATGCATTACATTGATTTATAATTATATAGTGTATATGAATATACAGTATATACATTTCCATAAATCAAATAACATACGAGCAATACGAAACCTTTCTAGACATATCAATCTTTAATAGTGATATTCAAACAGGGATATTTAAGAAAACATACGCGGTTTTGTAAAAGTTTTTTTACAATTTTTAGGATTCTGAAGGCTATAATATAAAAGCTTTCTTTCGTGGAGGATATGTTTAGATACCTGTCTTTCACAGCCGTATTAAAGGGGAATTTGTAGAAACATTTTTTCATAACAATCGTAAGATTTTAAAAAAACAATAAAATATATATAGTATTTCCCTTTCAAATCTCCATTGAGAAATTTATTTACAGTTATGCAAAAAAATTATTTTATATTCAAATCTCTCAATCAAATTCTATTATAATTTTCAAAATTTCCTTCACGACGTAAAATTCTAGATATGGTCATGATGGCTTTCATATAAGCTTCTTAAATATAAGAAATTCCGATATTTTGAACTCGCTGCAAACAAATCACAGAGTCGTAATCTGTCAACAACAATCTCAATTTACACTTACAATTCCTGAATAGTGTGCGAATTGATTACAGTAGTACGGATAATCGTTTGGATAACTCCAAAAGAAATAAGCAGGGATTCATATACTGATGAACATAATGGAAAGCATTATTCCCACAATGCAGATTACAAATTGAGTAAAGTATCCAGAAATTATTTTAAGAAAAGTCTTCAAATCAGTAACATAGAATTTTATCGTAGATTTATTTACGAATGCAGATTCAATGATATAATTAAGAATAATTCCAGAGAAATTTGTTATGAAGGATTCGAAAAATAATTATAAATTTTAACATATGATGTTAAAAATATTTTGAAGGTTTTATCATCATAAACGCCCTCAAATAGGGGAAGTCCGGGCAAAGTGAATAGCTTAATTTTCATGCATAATTTCAAACATAAAAATTATATAAAGATAAACGTTTTATTGTTTATTTGTTACAGTACTTCCTATTGTTTAATGCTGAACATTCTTTGAGAATAAATTCAGTTTAGAGTTTGCAATATCTGCAGAGAAAAAAAAAATTGTACATATATATTGTGTAGGCCTATATTGTCCACTTTGCCCGGGGTACCCGAGCAAATTGGATTTCCAACTAGAGCAAAGTGAATAACACATGTAATCGAACTAATCATTATAAAAAAGAACCCTATCTACTGTATCTTCTATAAAATAAAAGATGTAATCAAAACATTCATTATAAAAATTTATTTTTGCTTTTATAGAATGGGAAAAAACAACAATGAAAATATTCATTACAAAAATAGGAATCATGTTCAGTTTATTTAGTAGAAAATTAAAATTAATCAATACATTCGTCACAAAAGTAAGAACCACATCCAGTATAGCTTGTACACAATTCGTGTCTCCATAGTGAACACTGGATCCAGTCTGCTTGTGGTGGGTCTATATAGGGCTCCTTGCATACCTGACAGAAATTTCTGTATTAGTTCCCATAAGAGAATGAAAAAAGGGACACTTGTGGTCGGTTAGAGCCCTTCATTCTTGCGACCGAAGTGGACTCAGGAGAATGTAAACTAACAGTAAGATGTCTCGTGATGAATTCCATTAGCCATTTGTCACCAGCTGATTCATTTTTGAATAGATGACAAATTCCATTTTTCTCTGCAAATTCATATGCCAATTTTTTAAACTCTGTGCGTGTTAAACAATAATATAAGTCGTCCATATCTTTCAAATACTCCAAAAGTTCTAGTTCTTGTTCCTCCGTGAACACCGTTCAAAATCTCCCTAACTTCTTTTTGGCAGATTCTTTTTTGATATGCCTATACAAGATAGCATATGGAATGTTATACCTGGCTGCTATAGAGTTCAGAGTCTATGGCAGCTTCTTTAATTGCTTTCTCCATATCATCATCTTTCCATTTGCCTTGATTTGTTTTTCTCTTATATTTACAGACCATCTGAAATAATAAATGTTAGACAATACCCAATGCAAGTGTTGATAGGCCTCAATCAAATACTTCTACTTATGATACAATCATGATATATAAAAACGGAGTTTTGGTTCAAAATCTTATTTCATATCCCCTTAACATGACTTTCGCATAAACCAGGCAAAGCGAATAGTTATTCCCTTTGCCCGGTGCGACGTCATTACGGTTAGAGGGACGTTAAGTCGGTATTATAAATGAGAAGCAATAAAAATATTATAGCAAATTTCACACTACGCTATCTATATGACATGTAATATAGCACAATAAGTATTAGCAATGCAATAACTAAGTAAGTGACACCAATTTATTTACTCTGCGAATATTTTATCATATTAAAAAGCACAAAAACTCGTGAACCGTTAACTAAGACAACTTCCCCAGCGAAAAACAACCACCCACAGAGACAGAACAAGTGTTTCTCCCTATCAGACAAATATGCTATCATCATCCAGTGTGTTTTAAGAATAATTTCAAATTTTCACTTTGCCCGGACTACCCCTATTCTAATAAAAATACAACCGAAAAAACAGGGCGCAAAGTAGCAGCAGAATTTGAATTAACAGAAGAATAACATACTTTAAAATAAAATATCTGAGTGTTCTTTTCTCAATACTTGGAGTTACTAAATTCAAAAGGAAGTCATAATTATTTTTACTTATCCGAAAATAATTCAAAAATTTATCCGGATAATTTTCCAAATCTTTTATAGAATACCACTGACTATGATTCACATACATAGTAGGGGGAACAGTATAACGTCTTTGTAAACATCTTCGCAGGCTTTTCTTCACAACATATACTGCAACAGCGACCTTTTCTGAGGATGATGGCATACTGAAAACTACACAAAATAATAAAATGTTCTTCTGAGTTGATGATTAATCATAAACTGGCGTTGCTTTGGTATAAACACCCTTTATAAATCAGTCATAGAAGATAGCAATTCTCTTTTGAGTGACTTCAGTTGCAGTTGCGTTTCCGTCACCAGTTGCTCTCTGTATAAACGCAGCCTAACTTTCTGGTACAATGTTGATAAGAAATTGAAACTCTGGTGGAACAAGAATGAACGTAAAAGGCCTGCACAGTAAAACGTTAAAACAATACCATCCAAACTAAGAAAACGAAACTTACTATAAATAAATGGGATCATTTTAAAATTAATGTATTTTACAAAATTTACGACTAATTAATTTCAGAATTGTTATCTAGTGCCGAAACTATCGTTTAATTAATGATCGGTTTAAAATATTTTCATATACATTATAAATTACAGATACCACTGATATTAAGAGACCTCCGAAACATTTTTGCAAAATTGACATTAATATCAAAGAATTTGATGAAGTATATACCATTCCCTTAATTTATCATTCAAAAATAAAATCAATAATCTTCAGGATTATTATAAATTTATATTTAATAAGAATATTTCATCGATTTTTCAAAACATTGAAACTATATTAAAAATTTATATATTACTACTAATTAGTAATGCCTCTTCCAAATGTGTTTTTCTTAAAAAATAAAAAAAAATTTATCTTCATAATATTCTATCTCAAGAAAAATTAAACTCATTAGCATTCTTATTATCCATCGAATAAAATTTTTCAATAATATTCATTATAAAAATATTATAGATACATTTGCAGGAAAGTTATAAAACTATTAAGTTATACTATTTAAAACTTATTTATGTATGTACATTTGTAATGGAATTTTTAGTTTATAACTTTTTAATATTAGTTTGTTTAGTGATATTAAATAATAGTTAATTTATAATATTTGAATACAATTATAATTTGAATATAAATATACTTACAGCTATTTTAAATTTGTCTTAATGAGTTTTTAAACTATTTTTGTTTTTATACTCCTTATAATAACTTAAAAGGGGATCCATATTTTATTTTTGTTTAGGGTTCAAGTAAAGCTTAAGATGGCCTTGCTAATAAATACAAATTTTATATTAATATAATAAATTTTTATTGAATATAAAATTTTTAGTAACAAATATTATTCAAAAGTATTAAATTTTTATTTAGTTTTTATGACTAAGAATCTTCGTTTACAAAAATGAGAATCTTTCTATCACTGCTCCTATTCTAATATAAAAAAATATTCTCTATTTTTCTAATTAATATCAATTTGATTTGTCTTCTTCTGAATAATCTTCCTTCTTTATTGATTCTTCCTTTATTGTTTCCTTTTAATAAAATACAAGTATAAGCACACAATATATTACAGTATATGGAAAATTAATGATACATTGTGTAGATAAATAATTTACAATCATAATCAATGTAAATTATTTATTTAAAATTAAAATTAATATATTTGTTTAGTTTATTATTTGATATAGTTCAGGGGTTGTCAAATCTGGGACATACTAGTTTGGGCAAGCAAAACTTGGGGCTGATATATTATTTAAAATTTAGATCTGTATATGTGGGGTAGTATTTACAAAAATTTAGCTAATTTTGGCATGCACCCTTAAAAAGATTCATTACTCCTGAATATAGTTCAATATAAAAGATATTTAATTTCTATTAAAGCTATTGAATCACTAATTGTATTATATGAATTCAGGAAAAATTAATTTACCTCTATTTTTGTATATAATTTTTTGTTTTGTAATTCATTTAAGTCCAATTAAAGAAATAAATTTAAACAAAATTCAATCTGAATGATACTAATTTAGATTTAACTATATTATTAAAAATTATTAACTTTTTTTATTCCTTTTCTTTTCAATTTATTTTATTATATAGATAATATTAATTTTAAATGGCAAATTAACATATGAAATATTAAAAAAAATGATGCAGAAGCACTAAACAAATAAATATCAAAATTTTCCTGTTTCATAACTTCTATGTTATTTTTGAATTTTATCAACAACAAGATGAAGAATAACAATTTTTAATAGAAAAATATTTCAATAAACAACATGGACCTATATAATATAAATTATCTAAATAGTGCCAATAATATTACCAAATAAAATCAGACTTTAAAAGGAATAAACAGATAAATATGAAAGTCTTCAAATAAATATATTTTCCAAAAAATTTTCTTATTATTATGCTGCGAATTATTAATTTATTAATTATCAAGAGCACGAGCACAATTTGTAAAAAACATTCCTTTATTCTTTATTTCTAATAAAGATAGGCAGACATTTGACATCAAGCATTATTCTTCATTTAAATAAAATATGCTTTTCTTATTTTGGTCATGTACAACATCATAGGTTTTATCTTTAAAAAACAAGAGCAACTTAACATTTATTTTGTGATTATTCATCAACGTTTTTGTAATTAATTTTTTAGATTAAAATTTATTCATATAAAAGATTCAAATGTGAATGCTCTTTTAATTAATAAATCCAGTATACAGCACAAAATGCAAGTATAACAAAGTTTTATTTGTAAAATGTTTTCGGACCTATGGGAGGTCCCTCATCGGTACAACGGAAGAACATTACTAATTAAGACAAAAATATAAATATATATAGTAATGTATTATATATTAGTAAATATATAATACATTACTAATTAAGACAAAAATATGATTTATATTTTTGTCTTAATTAGTAATGTTCTTCCGTTGTACCGATGAGGGACCTCCCATAGGTTCGAAAACATTTTACAAATAAAACTTTGTTATACTTGCATTTTGTGCTGTATACTGGATTTATTTTGGTAATAAGCAAGTTTGTTTACAATGAACTCTTTTAATTAATGAAAGTGATAAGGAAGATGTGAAAAATTCAAAATATATAATCTATTTAACTAAAGAGCAATCCTTAATGTGAAATACATGCCTATTTTTATAAAAAAAAAATAAAAGAATACACTTTTTTCATAACTACATTCACCAATTCGTTCATGTTTATGAGTACTTATTTAATTATGACTATTACTATTGAAGCTGTTTTATTATTTATAAAATTCTAATTAATATATTTTATGAATATATTAATTAGAATTTTATGAACAGAGTAAAACCCTTGCTAATCAGAGCAAAATTATCTAGATTAAGTGATAATCCAGATTAATTAAACAAAAACAAAAAATTAAAATACAAATAAATGGAAAATTTAATGATATAACTAGTGCTGATGCAAATAAATTAAAAAGTATCACTCTAGAGAAATTTATTTAAAAACTAAAAAGAAAATATATTTACTCATCAATGGAAGACTCAGAAGTTTTTGACTTGTTTTTGGATGTCATAGTTACTAGAATTTTTTTAATGAAAACTAACATAACTGATAATAAGGAATTTATTATGTATATTATGTATTCATTACTAAGCAACCACACGGGATTGTACAGTTTATTCCAAATTTATTTGCCAGGGGGAGTTAGTGCTTGTTTCAGCTTACGTTTGGATATTATGTATTGTTTTAATGTGGTAAAAATTAAAATTAAAAATGATTAAATTTAAAATTATTTTTCATATTATAGAATATAAATTTATACTTTCTTACAATTCCAACAGGAATATCATCAGGAGATGAAAGGCTATCTGATTCAGGATATGGTTCTGATATATCTTTTACTGCTTCTTTTACTAAGGCTAAAAAGTAAAATTATATTTAAATATAAACAAGAAATTAATATAGAAAATTAAATTGAAATAAAGTAATAAAAAAAAATAATACACAATATTGCATTTGCCTGAATATACCCAAGAAAACTGAATTGAATTTCTTTACTGGTTTATTTATTGTCTTAAAAGCAGAAGAATGCAAAGAAACAGTAAAACTGTTATTTACAATAAACATTGTATTTTTTCCTGATTATGGTCTGCTGAAGAACCAAAAACATTTTTAGTTTCTGCATTAAACTCCATTTATCTTGTTGAGTACTTGTACTTATTTAGTTTACAAATACAGGATGAACAATTAGAATAACATTCTTTAATGATATTAATATTCATTGACATTCAAATTTGAAACATGATAATTTCATATCAAATTATGAAATTATTTCATATGAACTAAATAACTTATATGATATTAATTTAAAAATATAATGAAATTATAATAAAAATTCTCTTTAATCAGAATAAACAATGTTTCATTAATGCCCAAAGTGCTTTTAAATAATTTATGGATCCAGTGATCCATTCTCTTTTAATGATAAATTTTATTCTCAAATGAAAGATTTTATGGGTTCATTCTAGCAGATGTGTTGATTTGAATTGTGCAAATTATAGTTAAAAATGCAGGAAAAACTATGAACAAATAGAGCCAGTGATTAGATTTTAAATAAGATATGTAGATAATGTCTTGAGTATAGACAATGCAGTTAACATTCAACAAATATTTGTAATAAATGACAATAATAATTATGACCTAAAAATCAAACAGAACAATTGATGGCTAAAAATACATCCATTAATTTGGAAATTCAAAATAACATTTAGTTATGTCACTGCAGTATTTAGGAAGCAATGGATTAACACAGTTTAAATGGCACTTCATTTAATAGGAATAAATATAAATTGTACACTTAAAGCTATGTTAATCAGAGGAATAGATTAATTATATAATACACTGATTGGAAGAAAAAAATTAACATTCGTACAACAATCTTTATAGAATATGGTGGTGATGATGAAACTTATAGATTTTCTCACAAATCAAAAATAGAAAACTGTTTTAAGAAAAATGAATTATCAACATTTGCAGTATATGAAATTCCCTAAACATGACATACTTTTAAAAATGAGGTTTCTTTTAAAAACAAGTAGAAAAATCTTATGTATTTTATGTAACAACAAAAAGAATAAATCCTAAGATAAACTTCAAGAAGTATAAAAAAATTAGCAAGAATATATGGAATCCATAATTCTCTTTATTCTTATAAGAAAAGCCATTCTTATAAATAGATTATTTTTCATTAATGCCATCATATGGTATCATATTATCATATTTGGGTATTAATACCATATGGTATCATATGGTATTAATACCCAATCAATTGCAAGGATTGTGATATTTTATCAACTGCATGAGAAAATTACTTCTTGACATAAGCAATAAGAACACGCTACTTTTAAAAAATTATTTTCATTACAAAAGTTTGTGATTTTATATTTTCAATATTCTAATTGAAAAATAACTATATAAATATATATATATATATTATATAATTTTATTAACTGATGTTAGAGAGAAAGCTCACTAAGATTGGATATATTATTGAAAAGTGCTTTGGATATTAATAAAACATTGTTGGCTCTAATTTAAGTGAGTTTTATTATAATTATGTTTATAACAAATTAAATTTACAAATAATAATGCAAGAAATATTTTAATATTTAAAAATTTGAACATTTGGATATAATTGAATGAGCTATATCAGATTTTATTTTTCAGATATAATGGCAATTATAATTAAAATGCAAATTTCAACTTATAATGAATATCTTGTTTTAATTTAAATAAAATTTAAATGTGCTATCTGAATTAATTAATTATTTGATAATTTTACAAATATTTTAAAAATACACTTTATACTAGATCTCAAATTTTAATATCTATAATAAAAAGTTATGAAAATTTTTACATACAATCAAGAAGTTTACAAGTTTTTGATAAGGAGGTTATTTCTTCATCTACTTTAGTCATAAGCCAAGGCCAGAATGTCTCTTCAATATCTATAATATTATTATTATTAGTTTTGAATATGCATAAAACTCATATCAATAGTTAAATTCAAATTATTTTCAAATACTTAATGTAAATCCTGTTTCATACCTTGTCGTACATTATCAAAAAAGAAACCTTTTTCTTCCAGTTTGTGAAATAAAGAAGGTATTAAATCTATTAAATAATTTCTGGCAAATGCTCTTGCTGTTACTTTTCGAGTAGTTTCATCATCTAATCTGGCAGCTTCTTCATTTTGTAATATGCGATGCTCCTAAATAT